>JAGDQP010012044.1:0-24980 GCA_022664845.1 Lepisma saccharinum
GTGGTTTCTATTCCGATAGCTTGATGTGTTTGGGCCAGTGTGAAGTTGGCCCAACCACATTGTTTTCGATTTCTGGGCTAAACCGAGCGTGCACAAAATATGGCATAGTGTGCACAAATTAGCACAAAATCCTGGAGTGGTTTTTATTCCGGTAGCTTGATGTGGTTGGGCCAGCGTTTAGTTGGCCCAACCACATTGTTTTCGATTTCTGGGCTAAACCGAGCGTGCACAAAATATGGGATAGTGTGCACAAATTAGCACAAAATCCTGGAGTGGTTTTTATTCCGGTAGCTTGATGTGGTTGGGCCAGCGTTTAGTTGGCTCAACCACATTGTTTTCGATTTCTGGGCTAAACCGAGCGTGCACAAAATTTGGGAAAGTGTGCACAAATTAGCACAAAATATGCACAAAATCTTGGTGTTTTTTTTTCTTGAAAGCTTGATGTGGTTTAGCCAACTTCACGTACCTAACAGCTGAGGGTCTTTTTATGGTCGGTAAGTAGCCATATGCCTTGCCATGTGGTCTCTGTTTCGCCGTTCCGCCGGCGGCAAGGAGGTGGTGCGTTCTCGACAACAATGCTGGCACGACACCTAACATTTAGAACGGCAAAGGGTCGGGAAAGTTACCGGCTGAACTACGACGTCGTCTCTTTCCCGATCTTTGGACGGCAAAGGACCGGGATAGCGTCGGCAAAACGTCGGCATTGTAGCTAACTTACATCTCTCTGCCGCGTAGGCATTTGGTCGGGTTTTCTGCATTTGTAAGCAAGCTTGCCGACGCCAACGTGTCCTGACTCCCTACCGCCGGGTTGCCGCCTACGATTTCCCCATGGGGGGGGGGGGGTTGCACAAGTTCCGGGTTCATATTTACACACCTGGTACATGTGAGTGGGCCCCTTAGAAAGTACCTTCCTGGTGGCCCCCTGGGTTGCAGTACGACCCTGGGCTGTGTTAATTATACACTTTTCGGTGTTCCGAGGCTACCACCAATTTTTTAACACTGTTTGTTGTGTGATTTCGCTGATTCAACCCTATAATAGTGCTAGTATTGTGTTTAATCAGCATTGAAAACACATCCATTGTGTTGAAACACTGAAATCAACAACACTTTTTGTGTTGATGTAACCCAAACAAGTGATGGTCGCCCGAGGACACCAGAAAGTGTTAACACAGCAACTTCTTGTGTACTCTCTTGCTTTGCACAAACGATAGTGTTATCATAAGAAGAAAGTCCTAACTTTCGAGAAAATGATGTTCAATAAACAGTACGCCCATAAATTGACTTCATCTTATCTTCAGAAAATATTAAACTGTAGTCTAATGAACGTTCTGTAATAGTATGTAATAAATAAACAAATGAGTATAACTTGCTCCTCTTCATGATTCATATGTAAATTTCTCGCATATCTGTGACAGTGACACATACACATACACACACACACACACACACACATATATATATATATATATATATAATGTTTTTTTTAATATTGCCCCCCTTGGAAAAATTCCTGGCGACGCCCTTGCCTACGATCATATAAATCGCAGTATTTCAAATATCACCAAGTATAGCAGATAGTAAATAATATATTCTACTTTTTTTTCGTTAAATTTATAGTTGTTTTATGTACAGTAGAGTCCTCCTAATCCGAATCCCGCTAGTCCTAAAATCCGGATAAACCGAACAGAGCCCAGGGAAAATATGCCAAATTATTTTTAACTTTAACTCAAGAGAAGAAAAGAAAATAGTTGTTTTTTTAATGTAGAAACGTGTATTTTGTATACAACGTTGTCGTACAAGAAAATGAACTCAAAGTACAGAAGTACAGGGTACAATTTTAATTACATACTGTAATTAGAGTACGGTACTGTTTATTATAAAAAGCTTAAGGACATAGGTCTACTAAAAAAGTGTAGGTCCGGTTATTTCGAACTTTTGCTAATCCGAACAGGGCACAGCCCTAATTAGTTCGGATTAGCGGGACTCTAGTGTATATTATGCCATGGTTTGTTCACTTTAAACACATTTTGAAATTTTTAGCACATATTTTAACATTTTAGACATACAAATAAATACATATTTTTGATAATTTAAGTATGTAAATATCCGGTCGACTATTATTATTATTATTATTTTGAAAAGTAGAAAGATAAATAAAATAAGAGAATATATAAAAATATATATTGAAAATTAACTCTACAGCAAAACATTTTTTTATATTTTCTTAATTGGCCACGTTTCAAACCACCTCAGTAGCAACGCTAGAGGCGCTTATAGATAAAGACTTGTACTGCCCCTCCTTCCTCCTTGTGCTAATTGCTGGCCAGCCACCTGAACGAAAATATTAATGACACGTTTGGAATTTGATTGAGATTTCAGTAATCGCCCGAGACACTTAAACTCATGCTAGTTAATGGAGACAGGTTTGGAATTTTATTTGAGACATTATGAGTATGGCCCATCCAGAAGGGATAATCACATAAGTAGGCGTCGGTGAATTTTCCCCCCCTCCCCCACCCCTAGAAAAAGCTGAAATGACGTGCCTGACCTTGGTTTGTGAAAAAAAATTTCAATGAATATCTTACTCTTCGACTTGTTTTGTTTTCATTTTATCTTCTTCCATTTCGTACTGTTCGTACAAGACAGCATGTGTTGGTAACTACGCTATTGTAACATTGCATAGATTTTTTTACTTACTCTGTGGAGCGTTCGCATTAAGATCCAGGACTGTACAACCCCATTGAAATATTTTTTAAAAAGGTACCGTTACAGCAATTGGTTATCCCAGTATCATAATTCAATCTCGCATAGCGCTTATCTCTCTCTCTCTCTCTCTCTCTCTTTCTTTCTTTTTTTTTCACAGCTCTAAGGAAAATACATTTTGGCTTATGAGGCTAGTACACCAAGCGGCCGTAGCTCAAAGTTAGAGCATTGGCGTAGCATTCGGGAGGTCGTGGGTTCGATCCCAGTTGCCGACCATCCTGACTGTTTTTTTCCAGGTTTTTCCTGTCACACTAGGCAAATATGCCGGGATGGTCGGCAAATATGCCGACTTAACAGAATTTGTCTTGTTCAAACACACACGCACACAAAGAGAGAGAGAGAGAGAAAGAGCATGGAACAAGGAGAGAGAGCGAAAAAAGAGGGGAAAAGAACGAAAGAGGGAAAGAAATATGGCAGAAGACATGGAAATAAATGGAATTTTAACGCTTAAGGATACACAATCTGCGTCTTTCTCCCCTGCCCACTCTCTGTCTTGTGTGTTTCTTCCTTTATGGGATAAATCTCTTTCAGTAGCAATCGCGAACGTCATTCATAGCGCTTAATTCATCGAAGAAAATATTTTGAAACCCAGGTTGGAAATTGAACCAAGAACCTTGAGAATGACAGTCAAACACGTTGACACGTCTAACCACGTAGATACACAGACCGTAACAATTGTGTTGTTAAATCAGCCATTAAACTTTATACGCCGCGTACACTGATTAATCTTACACATCAGCGTATACATTCTGCTAAGATGCGTATACATTTATTTTAGTTTCCTTTATTTATTTAATTAATTTGCCTGTTCCGGTTAGATTACTACTGTCAAATACTTTTGGTTCCACTTGATCGGGAGAAAATGCTCAGAAGGGGAAAAGGATATAACTACAGGATATGGATCAATATATCAATGTTATCTTTTCACTACAATAATACTTTTGTAGAAATGTTCACAATGTATAAAGTCAATTTGAACACATATTTTGTGTGCAGGTCTTCAGTAATGAGATTTGACTTATGTTTTCAAAAGCAAGGTAGAAGTTTGACTTTTCGGTATATGGAGTAAGTCCCAGAATACTATACTGAGTAGATTTATAAAGGGTGGAACAAGTAAAACTTGTGTTGACTCCAGAAGCCAAGGAATGCAATGAGAGATGATGAACAGTAAGAAATAAAAGGTAATCTTTTATATATAACCCGAAATATATGTGACACAAATCTGCCATATATTATGCAAAGAAAGCTTGGACCTTAACACATTTCAGGTTCTATCATACAAAGATTGCTTTGAACGTTTTTATTCGTTAATGTCAGTTGTATCACTTGGTTTCAGGGTCGACAATTCGACATAAAGAATTGTAACTGAATTTGAACTGATATAGATGCTTTGCAGTTGTGCAAAAGTCGCAACAATCTTGTTTCTCATTCTCTCAGTGCAACAAATTATGCATATAATTTCGTTGTTATTGTCCCATAAGAAGGTAATTAAAGTAATTGGCGTTTTTTTTTTTGTTTTTTTTTTTTTAGAAATTGACTTATTCCTCCCCGATATTTAATGGAAATATGATCTCTCTTTAAAGATTCATGAACATAGCATATACCCTGTGAAAATTCTGGGACTACAGCACTGCATGTGCGAATGACGTTTCGTAGTATTGTTACGTAACACGTGTTTACTGTAAATACAAGTTCGAAATCTCCATTTGCAAGCTCCGACCTTGGGTAATTGGTTAAGATGTCGGCTTGTTGGCTGAAAGGACCCGGATTCAAATCTCGACGTGTACGAGTATTCTGTTTCTTTCAAAATATATTTCTATCTCTTCATATTTTATTAGTGATGAGCAAAAGCAAGACCAAGACCGTAGCGGTCTTAGTCTTGCACACCCAGTCTTGGTCTTGGTCTTGCATTTGTTTCCCTGGTCTTGGTCTTGGTCTTGGTCTTGCTTGCAAGAGTTTTGCAAGTCTTGCTTTTAAGAAGTTTATATTTCATACGTAAATTTTACACCGGATATAGGAAATAGTAAAAGCTATGCGTATCGTCAATAGTAATGGAAATATGTTTTAATTTTTAAAAAAGTTATCAACTGTGCGATATGCACGCGCCGTGAACGGCGCATGGGGAATATGAAGGTAGCGTTGTTATTGTCCTACAGTACTAAGTGAGGTGGGGTGGTCAGTCCCACGCCATGAAAGTGTACAGAATAGAGTGAAGTTCAATTTCGCTTTAATTTGAACAACTTCCCTAACATGTTATTATTTTACTCTTATTTTACTTGCTGTTTTAGGCACACAACTGTTTCGTAAGATTTGACAGAATGCAATCATGGGTTATCGAAAATGATGGCCAAAATAACTTGAAGTTCTTACCTTGAAGCAATTCATAAATGTGTGCTCTCTGTCATCTTCTAGACACGGTTTCAATTATTTACCATTCGTCCATTCTCCGTGCTCCAGGTAAGTTCCAAAGGAAGACCAAACATACACAGATATTGTGTTTAACTAAAACTTAGTCTTGTTGTTTTCGTAAGAGACACTCATATCCACAAACCCAGAGAATTGACGGTATAAAATTACTTAGTAATTTGAATTTATTTAAGCCTAACAGGCATCTATGGTAAGGCTTGGAACAGCAATGGGGAAGTTAGCGCCCAGGGCTTTGAGTTAATGTACCATCCTAACATTCGCCTGGTGAGACTGAGGAAAACCCTAGAAAACCTCAGTCAGGATGGCCGGTCGCGGGATTCCATCCACGGGCCTTCCGAATGCGACGCCAGCGCTCTACCAACTCACCTACGACCGCTCGGTAAAATTACTTACGAGTTGTGGATCAATACTTTGCTGTGGAACAAATGTATCAAAGTAAACCTGCTGAATTTGAAGCCTTTCTGTGTTTAATACAAGCCCACACACCTGTTACCTCTAGCTTACTCTAAAGTAACTTTTTCGTTGCATCTAAAACTATAGCCCATATCTAGTAATATTCCTCCCGACTTTATCTAGAGGTGACAAACAATTACCAAGTGTAACTCAGTTCTCCGTAGCATAACACATAGAACAGAACTCACAAGGAAGGGTCACGGTCCTCAAACACACAAATCCTATTTACACCTAATACATCGCAAACAACATAACGAGATATGTAGATTACTAAAATGTAAGGTGCCATGGTCCAGGGGGAGGGGGAGCTAGGGGCTCCTGAACGTCGAATGTCACAAAAATTTATATAAAGGCAGTAGTGAGGTTTTAATGGAATATCTTGAAAACGGGAAAAGTAATCAAAATAAAACTTGCACAACATATAACTGACCACAAGTAGTAACAAAAACAATCAGCAGTGTTGCCACCGCAGAACAAAGTTACAATTTTTAAAATAGCATGATATACCAATTAATGCACAGTGGAAAAGTACTGGCAATAGAAAAGAAAATAGTACAAGTTGGTTGCACAGTGTTGCAAACTATGGAAGATATATGAGCTGAAAGTTGTCGGGTTAGAAAATATATGTGGAGACACAGGCCAATATGCTGGTATCTGGAATAGCAGTCAAAACGCTAATCAGCACGTATACTACCGAGAGTTGGGGAATAGTGAAAGCATTGTCACCACTGAATGGAACCACGTGTCAAGTAAGATATATTTAAAAGGCATTAGTAACAAACAAAAGAACATTGTGAACGCTGGCACCATGGTGTTACAATCTTCGTGTTGGTGTGATATATCTTCCATATATTGCAACACTGTGCAACCAACTTGTACTATTTTATTTTCTATTGCCAATACATTTCCACTGTGCATTAATTGGTATATAATGCTATTTAAAAAAATGTAACTTTGTTCTGCGTTGGCAACACTGCTCCCTAGATGGCAACACTGCTTATGGTTTTTGTTACTACTTGTGGTCAGTTATATGTTGTGCAAGTTTTATTTTGATTACTTTTCCCGTTTTCAAGATATTCCATTAAAACCTCACTACTGCCTTTATATACATTTTTGTGATATTCGACGTTCCGTAGCCCCTAGCTCCCCTCCCCCTGGACCATGGCACCTTAAATTTTAGTAATCTACATATCTCGTTATGTTGCTTGCGATGTATTAGGTGTGAATAGGATTTGTGTGTTTGAGAACCGTGACCCTTCCTTGTCAGTTTCCAATAACATACATTTTATAACATCGACTAGTAGCTTAGAACACAAAGACTTGGTTACACAAATCAGTAGAGACTCCGAACTGACCATAATCCACCTTTATCTGAATCAATAAATCATACCACGACAAACCTAACATCAGAAAAGCCAGGACATCAGCCTTCCTTTTGCCCTTTATCCAAATTATCCTTAACATAAACTTGTTTAGCGTACACTCATGCTCAAATTTTTTTTGGCATGTCTTTATTTGACAGTTTTTGACAAATAATATTTTTCTCCTCAGTTTCTGACGTTCGCTTAATTGTTATACTTGTAAAGTATGTAAAAATGTATATTTCCTGAAATTTTGTCACAGAAATATTAATAAATAACGAAACTAGAAAGAAAATATTAAAAATTGAGAAAATGACGAAAAATTTCTAAGTCAAAAAGTCAGAAATTTGACAACATAGGGAAATTCGCAGGGAAATTTAAAGGGGAAAAAGGGAAATTGTTTTCGCTCGCCGAAACAGTCAATATCTTTAGTACTATCTGAAACTAAAAATAGAGAAATGTTGACTCAAATGAAACATTACGCAAACAAAAATTACAGATATAATGCATGCGCTGTATAATCATGTGACAGAAGCTACTATATACCCCAAAATGGAGCGAAAAAAGTTAAAAATCTCATTTAACTTTCGAAGTGAAGACTGTCTAATTAACGGTGAATCAATGACTGCTTATCAAGACATCAATGAATACTTATCACAACATCCTCGTGGTGTAGTGGTTACACTTTGGACTTGTGGTAGGAAGGGTCCTCAGTTCGAATCTCCTCCTATCCCTAAATTACTTTTTTTTAGATTTTCTTATGTGAAACGGGGTTATTAATTTTTGTAGTTTCCGAATGTATTTATCATTTTTGAATACTCGCATTTCTTATAGAATGGTCTTTTCTACATTACCAGTAGACACTCAGGAAAGTGTAAGTGTTGTGTATTAAATTCAAAAAACAGTAAATGTGTGCTTAAAACTGTATTCTCATATAAGGTTTAGCAACAGATCCTATGAATGCATGTGCTCGAGAGCAGTTACACTTCCAATATGTAAACCCAACCCATATTAAAACTAGTCATGCACATTATGTTTCCAATTAACAACATGTATCAGAACGTTATATGTATAAATGTTACTTTCATCTTATTTATAATATCATTGTCTAACACCTGATTTAATTTTCGAAAGGTAACACTGTAAAATGCCTACAGGTTTCTAGATTATTATATTATTATTATTATTTTAGTAGTCCTGAGTTTTCACATATAATGATATAGAAGATGAAATTTAAAAGTAATCTATTTTTCTTGTAACTAGTTAATTACCCAAACTTCTGACAATTTCCAGTTGGCAGAATGCAAAAGGTCTAATTTAGAAATAAACTATATTTTACGTAAGGATAAGTATGTTTACGTTATAGATATAACTAGTGTAATTTCTATGTTCCACTTAAGCAATTTTTTTTCGTTATCATAATTCAGGATGGCTGAAGTGGAAGAGAGTCTTTTCATGAGTTTTTTTAAACCAGAATGAGTACTTCATGCGTTGTAGTAAAATTGGAATAAAAATTAAGGAAAAATTAACTGTAAAACATTAGAAGGTTATTATATTTCTGTGATGTAAGCGATCAACATGGCGGCTGCAAATACTTCACCAGCATTAGACTTGTTGTTACGGTAAGATAGACCTCTTACATTTCTGCGTGTGTGCGCAAATCACAGCGAAACTGAAAACTGAGACCTTCCAATAAGCTAAAAGAAATTACTCGGTGTTTCTCGACGATTGTCTGCCGATAACGGTAAATACTGACATTTATCTTAAACATTACGGGATATATCAAGTAACTTTTCCAAATGTCTAAATAGTTGGCACTAGTTTGAGTTGTTATTGTTTTAAATGTAAACAGATTAATTACAAGTATGATCGCAGCACTAATCTTATAAGATAGTTTGTAGGGGAAGTTCCAAATAATATAGTTGTTCATATCGGTTACTGCGAGAAATAAAGGAAAATTCCTGCAATCACCGCAAAAGTCTTTTTCTGCCTGTTCTACGAAAACACAAAGTTCTGGGTGCAGATGCACAACACGAAAGCGTAATTTAAATTAATTTAAGAGCACTTGTAAATTGTGTGGACTTTAATCCATTAGGACGTTGTAGCGACCCATTTCCACTTGGTCGCAACATATCTTACCGTCTCCCCTTTTTGTGCGTCTTTTTCTTTATTGTTCGTGCTTTGTCGGTGATATTCTTCGTCTTCAGCTTCCTTCAAAGAGTTTTATTTGTCCAGATGGCAATGAAGATTAGCCATACAGAACATCCCTTTCATTGTTGTTTGGTGGAATTTTTATCTTTATTGTTTCTTCATTTTATTACTGAATATTTCTTTGCATATTTTATTTCATTATTTTCTTCAACAATTTTTCTTTCGTTGAAAATCTTAAAAAACAAACAAAAATATCTGATTGTTGTTTTATTTTTCGTTGAGATTTTGATGGCAAGCCATACCCCTTTTCGCTCTGGGTTGTCTGATTTGATTCTCTTCTCTGATTGGTTGAGGCCAGTCAGTAGTTAACACATGGTCGTCGAGTAGGAAAGGCTGTTCAAAATTTACGCTGCCTCCGAAAGTTATATAAAAGCAACATGATAATGCAGCCAATATACGGAAAGTTTATTAATATATAGAGTAGCATCGAATAGTAAATAACAACAACTTTTGGGAGCTGTTTCTCTATATCTTTTATAAAAGAATCTGTGAATCGAATGCTGCAGTTTGGGGTCTTACACCCTCCATATTGGCCTTGACCGGGAGTGGACGAGACGAAGCATCTTTATGGCAGTTTGTTTGTGTGAAGTTGTGTTCATCAATGTGTTAGGTGATTTGTTGTGGTAAATGTGATGTTCAGTGGTTTTTCTTAGTTTGTCTGAAATAAATAAAAATACAATTACAGTGTGGTTGATACCCCATTTTCTGTGTGTTTGCAAATAATTAGTGTTTTCTTCATATGAAAATGGTGTGGTTTTTCTGTGAAGTGATGAGAACCGTAAGAATGTCTGCTTAATTTGATAGGCATCGGGGGTCGATTATCTAAATTCAGGTATGTATGTTAAATGTCTTGAAATTCCTCTTTCTCTCCCAGAAACCCTAGTCTGTTTCACCTACGTTCAGATAAATAAATTTCAGTACATTAAAATTTTGGTTCAAATACGTTGAATATTTTACCTTGCACTATAGTTGTTGCTACATTTCAAGACGCACGTTATCTTCCCACTCATCATTTTTGTTTGCTCCGCCGAAAACTGGTATATGTAAAAATTGCACCAAATTTTTACAACATATCCGTTTTTGTTAACCGTGAGATTCAGCGTTTCCCCTATGTTTTGTTTTGGTGTTTTGCAAAGTTTAAAGCTTCTTCGTTACGTATGCAAACCGTAAGTCAGTTCGCTCTTGGAAACTCGTATTGTAAATTAATACCTAATCCAATCCTAGTAGACCATATTTGTATTATCAGTATTGAAGGTTACGCTGAATTAAGTTTAAAAATAAAAATTACATACGAAATGCTTTAGCAACGTTTTAAAATATCAAACTAAATTGTTGCCCAGTAGCTACATTGTAAATAAAAATCTTTTCGTTGAAAGAAATGTTATTCTTCAGTAATTGTGAAAATTTTTATTTAATTGGGCTGAAGTATACAATGTCTACCACATTTTTTAATATAAAAGTAACTTATTTCTTTTCGAAACATAAGTATGTGAAATATATTCTCTATTCTTGGACATAGCTTTTCTGCATATAATTAATTTAGCCTTTTGTTATGTGAAATTGACAGTATCTTTAATGCTCATTTTAAAAGAAAATTCAGCAGTCTTTTGCCTTGCGATTGTCATTTTTAAGTAAAAATTAATTACATTTTTACCAGATATTTCTTGTGTCAAGGGTTTCATTATGATGTAGGTAGATTACAATCACTTTTGTATTACTGGAAAGGTTCTTAACCTTTCAAAATTTTATCCACGAAATGTTAATTTATTTATATGTGAGAAAGTAATTGTAGATGAAGTTAAAGTTTGATATTTGATCAAGTGCTTTAGCAATTTTTAGAGAGTAGTCAAATTAGTTCTGTGCATCCAAATTTTCGTGTTAAATATTAGCTAGTGCGCGGCTGTGTTGAGCCTTGTACTATTTTAGGGGGCCTAGTTGAGTTAGGTCACTAAAATAGCTTTGTGATCTGCTTTCCAGCGGGATGTTCTCGCTTGCGTCCCCCCTTTTTTGAGGATACTTTTCTTCGTTTTTATATCTTTCTGTTTTTGCCAAGTTTCTGCGTTTGGGCACTTCTTTCGGGCACTTCTTTCGGGCTTCTTAAATGTATGTTTTGTGTACTAGACTAGTGTATGTTCTGTCTTTGATGTGGTTGATGGAGGGTGCTGATAGGTAGGTACTCTCCCTCCCTTCAAGTCCGATAATGGTTTCTCTTTTGTTTTGTGCCCTCTCCTGTGGCGTAATGTCGGCTTGTCTCCACGGTAGGTTTGACCACGTTGAGTTTGGGTAAGCCCCCTCTTTTGCAACAGGGTGCCGTGGGTTTGCTGATGAGTCTACCTACTTTCGTTGGAGCAGCTTGTGGGATATTACAACATCTCTGAGAATATGTGGAATAGAATAGTCTTTTCACGCTTAAGATGCACTACTCTCCAACAAACCTCTTTGTTACTTGCCATTCAGTAGACATAGTTTAAACACCTGATAAAATCAATGCCGAGGCGAACCGCACAGTCATCAAGGCAACAGGAGGACCTGGGTGGGCGTGTCAATTCATTTGGCACTTCAATGTATAGTTTTTTGTGAAATTTAAATATTTACTTTCACGATGTGCAATTTTTCTTTTAATAAAAACTATTTCAGACTCGTTATATACACTTAAGTTTGTAAAGAAATCTAATTGCAAAAAAAAAGATCTCAACAACATTGTAGAGTTTTGCTGGTGAGTTATGCATTGGAGTAAAATATGATCTTTTAGAACTTTGGAATAAATCAAGAGTAGGAGGATACAATGAAGTTGAGATAGCGATGGCTACTTTTGCATTTTCAATCACTTGTATTCAATTAGCCTGAACTTCAGAAACATATCAGTGCCTAGCTATCGAGATTTAATCGTAGTCAGTAATGCCTGTAAATATTTTTATTGAATAAATACGTTTAGGGCTTCCGCCGTTTTCACTTTCGATATGGCACCATTCTAGAGTCTTAAAATCAACTTTTTTTTATATATTCCTGAATCGAATTCAGAGCCATATGGAACCATGAAATAACAAAATAGGCGTTTTAGGGTTGCAGCTATCTTGGATTTCAGAATGCAAGCCATCATCTTATATTTCATATGAAAAATGTTTTCGAATTTAGAATCGTATTCATAACGTTTAGAGTAAAGGGATCTTAACTTGAAGGAAAATGGGATGCTATTTAATCATACATCCCTTTTAGTTTGCTTGACATTGAATTTTGGATTTTCCCCTCAAAATCAAACTGAATTTCCTTCGGAAAATACAAATGAAGAGTGAGGGGGCAAACAAGGAATGTTCATTTTTGGAGCTTTTTCGGGATCTGTACTTTTTCTGTTGGTGAAACGTCCTACTATTGAACGTAATATTTCTTTCGTGCTGAAACGTATAACTGTCCATGGAAAAAGCGTAAAAATGATTGGCGAAACCATTGTGTATTACGAGGTTTTCAACATTAAAATAGTTTTTTCTCAGAAGAGCATTTTTGTTACATTCCTTGTTTTCCCCTTACCATTCAAATATGAAAATGACAATTGGACTTCGATTGAACGTTTATTGTAAAATTATCTCAGATTCCATACTCTCAATCTCAATGCAAGTTGAGTGGAAATTCGCACCCACTAAGAATACTATGTTATTCCTTGGCTAATTCTAAAAAAGATTACTCTCTGCAAAATGTTCTTAGAATACTCACACCCAAACATCCAGATGCCAAAAATTCAGATTGTAACCAAACTTTGTATATCGATTAGGAAGGTATCTAACAAAAATCCTACAATATATTTTGTAGAACCTGCCGTTCAGTAGGAAAGAAGAAAATGATAGTTAATGAGCGAAGTCTGACCTACAGAAAGTAGAAGCATTACTCTAAATAGTCGTTCAAGTAGCACTGATGGAGCAAGAGATAGAACGTGACACGAAGATTAAGGTAGTAAAAATGGCGGAAGTCATCAGTTTAGCACAGGGATTGGGGATAAGAAAAAGATAATTTTATTTGTAAAGACGTTTATAACAAATAGAAAGTTTACATGTGGAATAGAATGTTAACAGCACTTTCACGTATGCTCACCGCTAACCGGGGGCTGCGCACCCCTGGGCTGACACCGCCCAACTCACTTCCAACGCACCGTGTCCCCTTCCGCGCCTCGCTTCTCTCGCTGTGCATCCAGCCTTGGTGTATTTATATACATCCCAGCTTTCAGTAGCATATCGAGCAATTATTAATAATAAATATGAACATATAAAAATATATTTTGAAAGAAAAATACTTAACCCGCCGGGATTCGAACGCGTTTTTTTATTTCGTAAGCACTACTACTGCACCACGCTAGGAACTTGCGATCGCTGTTTTCGCCGTTGTATTTACAGTGCAAGTGTTACATAAGAATCCAAGTGGCCAGTCTTATGATGACGACTTCCGCCGTTTTTACTATTTTAATCCCCATCTGAGCGTTAGCATACAGTGTGAGACGTCCACGGTTCGAGTCCTGTCACGACGTGAATTTCGTTTTCACTTTTTCCGTAGCACCTGTGCAATTGTTATATTCTACAATATGCTTTCGACAGGTAAAATAAGTGGTATTTCTTTATAGCTTTTAATATTTTAATTTTTATTTTCATTTTTGCATTTTTATTTAAATCTGAGAAATTATCTGGAACAATAATTATTTTGTGTTCACATGAAGAACAGAAACAGTATGAGAATAAGGATAAATAAACGGTTGCATTATACACGGGGAATTATCATTATTGATTCGGTAATTGTAATGTAAACGTTTATTTATTCTTCTTTTTATATTGTTTCTGTTCTTTATGTGAACCCATTTGCTCTAGGTAAATTAGTAGATTTTAAATAAACTTTACAAAAAGAAAAATACAAATGAAAAAACAAAAAGCTATATAACAATAACATTCACTTTACATGTCAAAAGCATATTGTAATATATAGCATTTGCACAGATACAACATAAAAGTAAAAAAGGACAAATATGTCGCGAGCAGAGCTTAAAGCCTGAACCTTTCCTACCGTAAGCTAACGCTCTACCTTTTGTTCCACCAGAGCTGCTGGAAGGAACGTTTATATTGTAATGTGAAAAACCACAAACAACAAGAATTACATAATGCTTCATAATCAACCCAAGAAGCAGACGACACTAACACCAAGCGGTAAATATAACAACCAGCAAATATAACAACAACCAATGCTTCTACTACACTCCGCACATCAGATCTCTCTCATTAGTTATAATTTACACATTTCCTACTGTAGGGCAGGTTCTAGAAAAAATGAAGGATTTTTATTAGATACTCTATCGATACACAAAGTTTGGTTACGATCTGAATTTTTAACATCTGGGTGTTTTGGTGTCAGTTAAAGGGAAAATGTTGTTGATTGACAACAATGTAAAGCATATAACAACTAATATACTTTATCAGCAAGACTTCTCCAACTACGTAACAGGGAGACTGTAGGCTTCCTGCCTACCAATTTTCAGACCTTAGTTCAATATTGGATGGTAAGAAAACAGTCTTTTTCAGTCTACAAATTCCTTCATATGTAATTATAAATCAAGTGAGACCCACATCTGAGATTTTGTAGGACAGTAGTCTATAGCCTCATCTACTGTCGAACTACCGGGAGCTTCGACTCTAGTCTATCAAATGTTAAACCTAAACATTTTACAGGACAGTCACATTAACTATACTTCCTCTTAAATATTCGAAAACTATGTATCGTAGGAAAAGTTTGGAAAGAGAGTTTATGCTTCAGAATTTATCAGGGAATAACATGACTAGTCTCCATGGGAACGAATTTTTATTAATTTTGTATAACATGCTTGTATACTCCGCCATAAGATTATATACTTCGCTGTGAAACAGACAAAACCAGGTTATAAATGTTCAACAAGTGAGGCGAGGCCCAATCGAAAGATTGTGCACATATGCTACCGCCAGGCTTCGAGTGTCCACTTTGAATGATCTATGTCGTTGTAAATGTTTCGCTTAAACCTTTCGAACTACACCCCAACTACCCTCGTAGCTCCAATAGTTGCTGAGTTATAAGTTGTCGACGAACCTATCGAGGTGATCTATACAGCATAGAACTCATCGTGCCGAGACTTTTCGAACCACACCTCAACCACCTTCGTAGCCCTAGTAGTTCCTGAGTTGAAAGTTGTCAGGAGACTGATTGACGGACACCTTAAATTCATTTTTATAGATATAAGGCTGCTAGTGAAGCCTAAAACGAATAAACATGAATAATGATGACATTCATAAAGTAAAGAGATGGATATACAAGGATTAGCCATCTTGGAACTTCGCATATCAGCCAAGTTGTCTACGGTATTAATTAACTCATGTAATCGGGAGAATTAGCCTGTGTATATAAAACAATTGAGCCCCTCAATTTTTCTTCTTTCATGTGATAAGAACCGAATGTCAATCTACAATGTGGCCAGAAAACCCTTTACACCTGAACTAAATGCGTGTAACAGTGTACGATGATAAGTTAATTAAGATTTGAACCTCTAATCCCGATCATTGAGATGACAACAGTGCTCCTCACGTGAATTTCAACGTGATTGCCGCGTAACTGCCACGTGACTGCCCTGGGTGGAGAATAAAATCTCTGCGTTGACCAGCTCATTGCCTCGCCTTCTGTGTTTGGTGAAGAGCAATGGCAGATACCAGCGACTTCACTTTGGAGGAGCGCTCAGTAACAAGTGTGTGGGTCCATGAACGGATGCACAACAACGAAAATATGTCACAGGTGTTGGATGGCTTCGTGAACGGTTTGGTAAGGAGCCACCAAGTCATCAGCCTTTGATCACGTGGGAGAAGAAAGCTTTTCGCCTGGGAAGTGTATCGGATGCCAGGCTGCAAGTCGACCAGAAAGCATGCTGCAGAACATTGAACCAAAAGGAGCATTATGCAACTCCACATGAAAATGTACTTGGGTCTGCAAGCATTCCGATCAGTGAACTAACGGACGATGACTTAAATCACCGGCAGGAAGCGTGCAGGATCTTGTTGGAAGCCTTCCCCACCATTCCTGCTCGGAAGTGCATTATTTTCTCTGATAAATGTGCAATTTATCGGAGTTCGCGGGATAGGAACATCTTCATATGAGAAAGGAAAAACCAACATTTTTACCAAGAAATTGAGAACAATCCGCACGTCATGCATTGGGCGGGGATGACTGAAGAACACATCTTTGGTTCGTACTTCTTTAAGGGTTCCGTGACCCAGGTTACTTATCTGGAGATGTTTAATGACTGGCTTCTTCTACAGCTGCAGAATTTGAGCATCAACGACCCAGTTGTTTACCAACACGATGGAGCTCCTACCCACTTTGCACTTGCTGTTCGTGAACGCCTGAATGAACTGTTCCTTGACCGTTGGATAGGACGTGGGTCCTCAAATTCACCAGCCCCTTGTCCTTGGCCACCTCGAAGTCCGGACCTTACGACATTAGCCAATGCCGTATCATCAAATCATACGTCAGGAAGAAGCGGTACGTGAACGCTGATCTTCCAGCATGTGACACCGCAGTTGCTAAAGCGGATGAGTAGGATGACATGAAGGCGTATCAAGGTGTGCAGGGATAATGGTGGTGCTCAGACGAACACTTTGGACACATAACTGTAAATGTTATTAAAGTGTTATTCAGGTTACAATGAAATAATTGCACGTGTAAAGGCACTTTCTGGCAACCTATATATATAATTCCTAGAGAAAAGAAACGACCGAGACGACGTATAAATGCAAGATGGGTAGATGAAATCAAGCGTTTTTCAGGAGCTACATGGATGAGGATAGCAGCAGACCGAGATAAGTGGAAAGAAACGGGGGAGGTCTTCATCCAGCAGTGGATAGAAAACGGCTGAATAATTGAATGCTAGTATGTGTGCGTGAGCACCACGCCAAAACAGCCCCACCGATTGCAATGATTAGACAATGGACCGAACTAGGATGTTATCATATCTTTTTATTCTAAAATTATTATCTTCAGAGATAAACGACCATCTATTCTTCCATTGAATGGTAACAACAACGGAACCACAAATAAATAAATAGTTTATAATTTTAAAATTTTAATTTGGATTGTTGTAAATAAAAATATTTATATTCAGTGTTTTAAGGCATTGTAGCATTATTGGACAGTAGTATTAGTAGTAGTATTAATATTATTAATATTAGTAGTAGTAGTAATAGTGGTAGTAGTAGTAGTCTGCCTGAGCCTTAGATGCCGAAAGGCCATAAATAAAAGTCAATTCAATTCATTACTAGTAGTAGTAGTAGTAGTAAGAGCTGTAGCAGATCTTCACCATGGGGCCGCAGTCCTTGGAAATTCCGGTTACGATAAAGGAGGCGCATCCCCCCAAAACTCCCAAAGTTAGGGGCGTAGTCCACCACGGGGAAGTGAGTATTGGTGACAGTCCCGATGACTGTTGCGAATATATTTTATTCACCCCGCACCAACAGGCGGTAAAATCAGCTAGTAACTGATAAAGTATAATTAGGTATTTTAATGAAATCTCATGTGCACAAGATTCATTTATGCCTTGTAATTTACTAAATTAAGGAAACATAAAACGAAAAGTGTACGTAAGAGTACACAACAAGATCATTCAAAACTAAAACATGAGAACTAAATAATAACAAAAGATAAAAATCGATATAACAAATAAAAAGTTTAAATGCGTTTACAGGGGTTCGTACCTAATCGTAATATCAATGTAGTTACAGGAATTGACTGTTGAAGGTTCTAACAGCTTTGAGCCTTTCGTGTGCGCGTCAACGCGAAACATTATGTCACAGATTATCAGCTTGTGTTCTTAGCGAGGCAACGAGTCAATCAACTGTGGCAAATGTTTTCTTGTCCAAGTCTAGCCAAGTCTAGGTGTGTCAAGTTAGCATACACACATTTAGCAAACACGACGAAAATAATACAATCGTTAGTGCTACGTTAGTGCTAGCATCCCGGCGTCAGTGCTGCTATATACATAAAATTAGAGCTACTTTTTTGTTGTATGCCAAGTTAGCATATACACATGTCAAAATTAAAGCACTAACCAAAGTAATTATACCAATCGTTAGTGCTGGTTAGTGTTAATATCCCGGCGTTAGTGCTGCTATAGACAAAAAATTAGAGCGACTTTTTTGTTGTATACCGCCTTGACGTCAAGTTAGCATACACACATGTCAAAATTAAAACACTAACCAAAGTAACTATACCAATCGTTAGTGCTACGTTAGTGCTGGTTAGTGCTAGCATTACGGCGTTAGTGCTGTTATCGACTTAAAATTAGAGCGACTTTTTGTTGTATGCAACCTTGATGTCAAGTTAGCATACACACATATCAAAATTAAAGCACTAATCAAAGAAATTATACCAATCGCTAGTGCTACGTTACTGCTGGTTAGTGCTAACATCCCAGCGTTAGTGCTGTTATAGACAAAAAATTAGAGCGACGTTTTTGTTGTATGCCAACTTGACGTCAAGTTAGCATACACACATGTCAAAATTAAAGCAATAACCAATGTAACTATACCATTCGTTAGTGCTGGTGAGCGTTAGCATCCCGGCGTTAGTGCTGCTATACACAAAAAATTAGAACGCCTTTTTTTGTATGCCAACTTCACGAAAAGTTAGCATACACACATGACAAAATTAAACCACTAACCAAAGTAACTATACCAATCGTTAGTGCTATGTTATTGCTAGCACCCCGGCGTTACTGCTGCTATCGACATAAAATTAGAACGACGTTTTGTTGTATGCCAACTTGACGTCAAGTTAGCATACACACATTTCAAAAATAAAGCACTAACCAAAGTAACTATACCAATCGTTAGTGCTACGTTAGTGCTGGTGAACGCTAGCATCCCGGCGTTAGTGCTGCTATAGACATACAATTAGAGCGACTTTTTTGTTGTATGCTAACTTGACGTCAAGTTAGCATACACACATGTCAAAATTAAAGCACTAACCAAAGTAGCTATACCAATCATAATGCTACGTTAGTGCTGGTTAGTGCTAGCATACCGGTCTTAGTGCTGCTTATACATAAAGTAAGTAACTATACGAATTGTTATTATACGAATGGATAAAGGCCTCCCTCTTTTCTTTCCACATATATCCGTTTGCTGCTATCCTCGTCCATGTAGCTCCTGAAAAACGCTATATTTCATCTATCCATCTTGCATTTGGACGTCGTCTGGGTCGTTTCTTTTCTCTAGGAATCCAATGTATTACATTCGTTGTCCACCTTCCATCTGTTCGTCTAGCTACGTGAACGGCCCATTTCCACTTCATCTTCTTCTCAGTCTTGATTGCATCCTCTATCTTTGTGCGCGAATCCATTCATTTGTCTTCCTGTCCGTCCTGGTTATTCCTAGCATGCATCTCTCCGTTGCTCTTTGCGTGACTCTTAATCTTTGAGTCGTTTGCCTATTCAATGTCCAAGTTTCACAACCGTACATCATCACATGTAAGACACATTGATTATAAATTTTATTCTTCAGACTCATTGGTAGTTTGCTTTTGAAAATAAAGTGTAGTATTTCAAACGAACTCCACGCCATTTTGCATCTTCTATTTATTTCATCAGTCAACTTGACATTCGATGTTTTAAGCTGGCCTAGGGAAACATACTCATCAACTATGCCTATTGTCTCTCCGCTAATCTGTATTTCCCTTTTTGCAGCATGTTGATTGTATATGACCTTTGTTTTACTTAAATTCATTTTAAGGCCTATTTTCGAACTCTCATTATTCAGTTATTCCATTCTGGTTTGTAGTTCTTCCGCATTTGAAGCAAGCAGGACTATATCATCAGCGAACCGTAGGTGATGAAGATATTCGCCATTAATTTTAATTCCAACTTCATCCCAGTTTAAATTTTGGAACACTCTCTACAAGACCGCAGAAAACAGTTTTGGAGAAATTGAATCTTCTTGCCTTACCCCCTTTCCAACTTTAAATTTTCACTTTCTTGATGTAGTCTAATGACAGACGTGGCACTCGAATAAATGTTTCGCAGTAGCTTGATGTACGCATCTTCGATGCCTTGATGTTCAAGTGATTTAAGTACTGCTGACAAGAAGACTGAATCGAAAGCTTTTTCGAAATCTATGAATCCCAAACATAGTGGAAGTTCATATTCATTAGTCCTTTCCATAACTTCAATCAGTGTTTGTATGTGGTCCATTGTGCTAAATCCACGACGAAATCTGGCTTGTTCCCGTCCCTGGTTAAAATCCAAGTCCCGTTCAATACAATTCAAAATAACTTTCGTGATCATTTTGTATAGAACTGACAGTAAACTAATTGGTCTGTAGTTTTCCACGCGTTCTTTGTCCCCTCTCTTGTATAACAAAATTATAGCGGCTTTATTCCAACTTCTGGGTATTTCTCTCTTCCTCAGGCACATTTAGAATAATCTTGCAAGTTCCTCTTTCATGTTTTCACCTCCCCATTTAAACATCTCTGCTGTGAGTCCATCTTCTCCTGGCGACTTTCCGTTCTTCACCCCTCGAATTACATTATCCACTTCTTCTTTCATTACTTTATCCACATCTTTCAGGGACATCTACATCATTTTCTTCTGAGTCTTCATTTCCTAGCTCTTCTTCGAAGTAGTACAATTCTCTGTAGAAATTTTCAAATATTTTTATAATTTCTTCCTTATTTCGTGTTACGGTCCTGTCTGGCCTCTTAACTGCAATTATTTGCTTTTTCCCTACCATGAGCTGCTGTTTGGTTATCTTCAGGCTCTTGTTCTCCTCGATTGTATTTCTAACAAGAGTTTCGTTATATCTTCGTACATCCTCTCTTATTTTCTTCCTTACGGTTTTATTTAGTTCTATGCATTCAATCATTTTTATGTAATTTTCCTCTTCTTTCATTTCCCTTCTTTTCTTCATCAAGAGTTTAATTTCTTATGAGATTTTGCTCTCTCTTTTCTTTCTGGTGCCTACTATTTTCTTGGCTGTCTCTCTTATTATCTCGGTCAGTATTTTATTTCTGCTATATATATATGGTTATATATATATATATATATATATATTTGGTTATATAGTTGTATAGGTTATAGTTATATGGTTATATAGTTCAATTGTTATGTTATATATGTATATTCAAAGTTGGAAGTAGATCTCAACATATTAAATCATCTACGTTTATGCAAAGAAAGTTATTCAACAAATTTTAAATGAGTTAATTAACTTTTTATTCTTCACATTGCATTTAATGTATTCATGTAAAATTAGTTGGGATCTCGAACTTTAAATTCCCTGTATCTGGAAGACGAAGCGTTCCCAGAACATAGTTTCTATGGCGTCCATGGCAAATGATCCGAAGACAACTCGCCCCGCGACAACTCTATCTGATCATCTCGCCCCGCGACAAGTCGTTCTCATGACACTTTGTCTCAAGACATCTGATCGCCACGACATGTCGTCTCGCGACAAGTCGTCCTTACGACAACATGTCTCTACAACATCTCGCCTCATAACAACTTATCCCACAAGAGCTGGTCTCCTGCGACAACTCGTCTCCACGACATCTCGTCTCTCGACAAGTCGCCTCTACAACAACTCGTCTCTACGGTTCTCGCCTCATGACATCTCGTCTCTTGCGACAAGTCGCCCTACGCGACAGCTCGTCTCCTACGACAACTGGTCTCTGCGACAGTTCGCCCCTACGACAACTCGCCTCATGACACTCGTTCCACAACAGCAGGTCTCCTGGGACAGCTCTCCACCCCCCGCGGAAACTTATCTCCTATGACAAGTGGTCTCTATCCAGATTTGGCCAGCTTCTGTCTTCCAGTTCGATCAATTCAGGTTTTGTCTAACGTGGGTTTTTTATGTCATTAGTGCACAGTGTTATAATGTTTTTCGAAAGTAAAATCCTGTTTTCATACGTTTGGTTAAACTCCAAAGCGCCGATTCAGAAGGGCTGAATATTAGGCATCCTAAGATGTAATAAATAATAGTATTAACATTTGTGATTAAAACAACCACCACCACCTTGTTACCAACCCATCTGAGCTCGCTATCGCTACTCGACATATTACGTGGGTTCCGTTTCCTTAATCTGGTGACTACTAGAATGACTAGTTAAAAATAAACGTCTTTTATTTACTACAATACTGCAGCACTATTGTAGGCCGCTGTATTTACGTCTTCAGGCGTCTAAGGCTCAGGGTAGGAAAGGGAACGGGTAAGGATGAGGAAAGGCAACGGCCTTGGCCTTACAAAGGTACCATTCCGGCATTCGCCTAAGAAAAGCCAGAGAGAATCTCACTGCCAGGCCGAAGCAGGGTTCGTGCCCACTTGATTAGCCAATGTCATTTGGCAGGTACTCTGGCGAGATAAGATGAAGAATCTGTGAAGAGGTACGGGGTAAGGGAGTAATCACTGTTTTGCGTGTATGTTCTTATAACACGCAAAAACAGAGAGGCATTTAACCAATGTTACCAGGTCTACTGAAAGCAGTAGCGTGTGTTTTCGCGTGGGTAGTTGCGTAGGCAGTACAGCAGCTATGCTGCCCACGCTGCAGATGCAAAACACGTACTGAAGCTTAAGGTTAAGCTTCAGTATAAGCTTTATAGCTTAAGCTTAAATTCCTTACCTTCTTCAAATGTACTCCCAACTGCACGTTAACCCCCTTGCACACGGTCCGATTTGCTTCAGACATGCCGGAAGACCTTTTTGCATGAAGGAAATCGGAAAAGTAGTGGAGCATTGCTTTCAATGGAGCTTTGCACACGTTCAGACAAAGAGTTCCTCAGGTTTTTTGAAGGACAGCTGCCTGAAGGCTCAACTGGGCTTTCCGATTGTCTGAAGGCGGATCTTGTTACAGTGGCAATGCAAAACAATGCGCGCTTGCAGACGCTCAGGTTTGTATCAGACAATGTCGACCCGGTTTCAGAGTTTCCATTCCACTGTTTTAAGTTAAATCTCCTGTTTCTTTGCATTACCTACTGTTTTACTGTTAAACTTCTTCATACACTTTCCTATTATTAAAAGAGAATAAAAAATCCATCGTGGTGTACCCCATCACGTAGAAATATTAACAGTTTATATGTGATGTATACTGTTATAACTTATAAGTGTTGATTTCCGTACTTGTCTCCCCAACCCCTCATTCTTGCTTCTTGTTTCAACTTTTGTCACAAGACTTCCTTTTCACGCTTGTGCGAAAGAATTATTATTGGATTAGCCATGATTCATTGAATATTGAGGACTGCACGTACGCTGTAACCCAATCTCGTGGAAGACAAAACAAAAACAGCCAGACTTGTAAACAAAATCTTATGTGGACAACAGCATACAAAAAGAATTCTCTCAGTATCGCAGAGTCATTTGTTTGCGATATACAGTTTAACCAAAGAAGTGCAAGATTGCTTTCACCCAACGAGTGAATTATTCTGTCTTCAGGTTTCCGTCCGATATGTCGGAAGCATGCGATTAATGTTGTGTTGATGAGGAAAGGGAGAGAGAGAAAGAAAGACACACACACAGATATATATATATATATATATACATATATCGTAATGATTTTTTTTACTTGTAGTTATTACTTTGTAAGGTAGCGATGGGATCGTATACGACGTGATAGCACTGTCATAACAATATACGATATAATATTATGGTAGAGACCTTATGACCGTAGATTGTTTAATAGAATGGTTATTTGGTGAATAAATAGAGCAAATGCTTATATACGTTTTTACCGACACCAGTTTATTATAAAGTTTTAATATACTATATATTTACAATGTGTTATACAAATAACAATCTAAGCGTCCCGAACATGGGCTCTGTAATTACTACTCTAGTGGACCACCTCTTGCAATGATATTTGACTTAGGTTTAGGAAAGGAGATTGTTCCTAGAAAGGATACTAACTCCAGTCCGAGCTAGCAGGTAAAGAAAGGTATACCAACCTAAGTTGGGGGTAAGGTGAGAGTTTTGACTCCAGTCCAAGCCAGGTAGAGGTGACCACTTTTCGGAGCGAAGAAGTAATAACTTCAAAGGTGATTGACTGGCCTTTTTATACCCTTATTTGTGGGCGTATCTTCAGTACTTTCAACACTTGCCGCTTGGAGGTTGTTGTCGTCTGCTTCCTATGGATGCTTAGTCAGCTTTATGTAACTTTTATTGTTTATTTACTTTTGTGCTTAACACACTGACCTATTTATCCATATCCCATTACACCCCCCCTTCATTTTAGGGATTATTTCACTTTTTGGAGGAGTTAATTTACTAGGTACTTGTGTAGACACATTTATATTACACTATAAGACGACACTGATTTTTTAAAAAAATATGAAAAGAATAAAAAAAATAATCTATATCTTTCGTTCAGTAATGGTCACGCCAAAACTACAATTAACAGTAATAATACAAATCCATTTACATATTTTATATTATACCAAAATTTTAAAATAGTAACAACAAAAAATCTAAAATTAGTAACCAGGCATATCAAAAAGTTAAAAGTAAAGCATTATATATTACCAAAAAGTTTAAAAACAAACTTTCATTTGCCCCTTCAAACTCTGCAAAAATCAATCAATAACCTAAACAGTTTATTAAAACATAAAAAGTACAACCTTCCCAATAAATTCCAAAACTTTCATCTGCATCCCGTAATAAACTGGTCTATAATTATAATAGTAATAATAATAATAGTAATAATAACAGGGTTATCTATTACAGTATATTATCTTTTTAA
>JAGDQP010012044.1:25380-51302 GCA_022664845.1 Lepisma saccharinum
AGAGAGAGAGAGAGAGAGAGAGAGAGGGGGGGGGGAATTATAGTTTATACAGTGTGTTCCAAAACTCATGTTCCTTTTTATCTTTTCAATTTTGGAATAGAATGAATCCGTTTTTCTCTGTAATTTTGCTAGCACGTGAGGAAGGGTGGGTGGATAAGTATGTAAAACTCAAAAAGATTAATTACAGAATCGTTGGACCCAGGACCGGAATTATACGTCTAGGCGCCCTAGGCCCATGACTTCCAGCGCCCCCGCCCCTCCACCCTCACCACTGCCGTCATTTTCCCCTTCCTACTCTCACATGATGACAAATGATTCTTCCCTATGATAACAATAAAAGAATTTCATTAAATACAATGAGCAATTTTAATTAAATTACTATGGGCTAGTTGCTGAAAATATGTTAATTACACTGAACAAGAATGTAATACAAACTATTTTCCAATGGTATTGTTTACAATATTGTTATTACATTTCGTTCACGATTTTATGCTGCTTTAAGAAGAATCCTATTCAGCCATTTTTGGATTCTACTTTTTCTAACATCACAAGTGGCACATTGCAGTTTGGTGATAGATTTACAATTTTAACAATTACAAACTCTAAAATATCCTAAATATCTTTATAAAGTTTTAAGAAGAGAAAATCTAAAAATTAACAATTCCGATCACAATACAAAGCAGTAAAATTTCCTAAATATATTTATAAAGTTTAAAACATATAAAAAATACAATTACAGTAAAAAAATCACAAAGCACAAAAAAATACATATCATATAAGGACAAACAAAAACACTTTAAAGTAAATTGAAGAATGGTAAAGTCATCGTATGTTTTCCTCGCTATTTAGCATTTATTGATTCATCCTCTTTTCCACTCCTCTTTATGTAGGAAAAAAGAAACGTAGATTTACAGAATCGAACCGTGCTATGTAGTTAGTATGTACCGGTATCTGTTAGTAAGTATCGGTCCACCCGCCAATATGTCGCCCCTAACAACTAGCAAGTTCAAAGTTAAATCAATCTCTAGGAATTAACAAAAGCGACACTACAAACCCATTAGCTTCGTTGAATACGTGGGCAGCTCTATGAATTTTAAACTCAATTTCCGGGAATATTCATCTCCTGAAGATATAAAGTCTATAGTTAGGGAGGAAATGTTTCTTCTGTCATAAAAGACATGTTAAGGTATTTTTAAAATTTGTAAGGTCTTTAAATCCATCTTTGGATCAGACCAGGATAGGGTATGGGAGGGTAACGGCCGGTATCTTAGTTAAGGTACCATTCTGACATTTGTCTGGTGAAACTGAAGGAAACTAAAGTCAGGAAATGACAGTCAGGATGATTGGTAGCCGGATTCCAACGAACGGTCCATTGTGGATCCGAAAAGACACTTTAGTTTTCCTCATATACAGAAATTGACGTAAATTATGCCTTCATGTATACTTAACACAAAGTATCTCTTGCCCATTTGCAGAGGTATCAATGACAGCGACGCCCTATATGTAACATAGACTTAAAAAATAAAAGAAGTTTTTAAAGACATACTTTTCTTAAACAATTCCTAATAAAAAGTAAAAAAAAATGTTTATGCATGACTAAAAAGAAAAGCACGGGTGCTTTCTCATATACAGTCACTTTATAAATTCTTCAGTTGGTGCGCCCTATGATTTTCTTTTAAATCATGCATAAACATTTTTTTTTACTTTTCAGTACGAATTGTTTAGGTAAAGTTTGTCTTTAGAAGTTATTTTATTAATTTTTTACCCAAATCCTAAAGTGTTCTGCAATCAGTCAAATGTCATATCGTTGTAGGCTAGTATTTATGAGTAATATTAAAATAATAATAATAATTAAATATGCTTTCAAATTATATAAATATATAGAAATATATGAAAGTAACAATGGAATATTTGTTGTCACTGGACTTACGTCACTGTGCAAAATTTCATCATTGTATGAGATCGTCGGAAATTTTGAGGACACCAGGAGCCATTTTCACCTCATTTTCATCCACAGATGATCATCATTTCATCTCCTCTTTTGCTGTGAGTTGTGCCTCCGCGCAATGACCACGGATGTGACAGGATGTACTTGCATTGACGATGGCCCCTGGGCTCAGGGGAAAGGGGGCGGAACCATTGGATAGCGCCTAGTTCTTAACAGCAGATTCTTGGATGGTCTAGCTCGTTGAGACTGGGAAGTGCGCCATTGGGGAGCTCTTCGGACCTTTGGATCGCCAACACTCGGGGGAGTGGGTGTCCCAAGTATCCATCAGTCGGGAGTACAAGTGATTTCGACGCCAAGTCATTGGACTTCGCCTCGATTTCCAGCTTGCTGACAAGGGTGATGAGGGTAGTACCCGGCAGCCTCGTTGGCTCCTCAGAACGAAGACGGAGAAGTGTGGGCATTTACGGCTTTCATTCATCATGGCTCCACCACATCCTAATAAGTCGCCTTCGCAGAAAGAACGAAAGAGACAGAAGAGAGAGAGCGAAGAGAACGTCACTGATGTTAGTAAGAAGGCGCATACAGCTAATGCATCAAGCAGTGACAAAGAAGATAAAATCGCAGTAGAGGAACAGACAAGTATCGTACCGTCTATTACACGATATCTTGTGATTAAAGTAATGAGTGAAACAGAAAATCCAAGTGGTTTGAAGGGGTTATCCCCTTTCGTAATACAAAAACAACTTACTTACGTTGCAGGTGAACTTAAGCATGTTAAAAAGCTTCGTAACGGCACCTTGCTCGTAGAGACATCCAATAATAAACAGTCTACTAATCTCCTAAAGCTGAAAACCCTAGGACCATTCGCAGTTCAAGTTGAACCACACCGTCAACTGAACTTTTGCCAGGGCGTAATATCTTGTTGGGACTTGCAGGATGTCCCTGAAGAGGAGATTAAGAATGAACTGGCCAGCCAAGGTGTAGTCAACGTTAGGCGGATTAAAACACGTAAGAGTGGCGAGCTGCAACCCACGAGCTCGCTAATTTTGACGTTTGCCATGCCACAGCTCCCTAAGGACGTGAAGGCAGCCTTCTACTGCTTGCCTGTCCGTCCATATATACCCAGTCCGCTCCGCTGTTTTAAATGTCAGCACTATGGACACACCAGCACGTCGTGTAAGGCGACCTCTGCTGTTTGTGCAATTTGCGGAACCAGTAGCCATGGTGAGGATCCTTGCACATCACTGAAACCTCAGTGTGTCAATTGCAAGGGTGAACACACGGCCTGGTCGCGGGACTGTCCTATATTTCAGGAGGAAAAACGAATTCGAGAGCTGATGGTCTTAGAGAAAATATCCGCTGGTGATGCTAAACGTCGATTACGTGATTCTCAGCGCACCCTTCCCTCTGGTGCGTTTTCACATGTTGTAGCCAGACCAGCAGTTAAAACTGTCTCGGTTGGTACCCAGACAGTTAATGTATCAACCCAAAGAGTGTCTGATGTGCATGACGACCCTCCGAAGCCGCCCAAAGAATCGGAGGCTCCTCTCCATATGCCGACGCAGAGTCAGGGACAAAAAACACCTGTGCAGAGCTCTAGAACTCCACGGGCTAAGACTACTTATAGTCCGTATAAAGTCTCGAAGTTAGTTCGAACTTCGCCTCTCACTACAAGCATAAAGACTCTGACGAACGTTCTGTCTGCTCAGTTAGCTCAGGAAGAGTATGCACATACTGTCGATGAACCAAGTTCATCTTTGGCTTCAGACATGATTCAGGACCACTTAATGGATATAGATTTTAATCTCGTGGGCAGGAAAGGGAAACTTAGGTATAAACCTAAACTTAAACGGTAATATTTTACTTGTTTTCGCAGAGACTTTTATGATTACCGTTTATTTTATATGATTATGCTCCTTAGCTGTTAACTTTTATAATGTCTTTTTGTTTTACCTTGTGAAGGGCCATTTACAGGCTTTCTTGTTATACTGGCCATTTACACCAGTTGGCTGATAGTGAAGACCTTCTACATCTTCATCTTTTATCTTTTTATATTATTTTAATTAACAGCTAAATTTTGATATGCCCAAGATAAGGGGCTTCCCCCGTATCGGGACGGGCGTAAGCCATAGTGCTGTTACCGCCCATAAAATTAATTTTATCTTATCTTTACCAGGAGCCATTGTAAACTAAAGAAAAGAGTGTAATAATTATTGTTCGTATGTACAAAGACAAAAATAGGAATAAATAATGTTTCTAAAATAGGCACTAATCTTTGTTCTACTATTTCTAATGTAAATTAACATAACTTTAAATTACCTGAAGTCAGTTATTTACGACGGGGTCAGGCGCTTCAAAGGTGACAGTGTTTGACGCTATATCTTAATGATTTTTCCTAAATATTGTTTTCGTCTCGCGTTTTAAATAGAAAATTATATTTTTCCTTGTAAAGTGCGCCCCTAGGCCCGGGCCTGGTGGGCCTGTGCATAAATCCGGCCCTGATTGGACCAACGTTGCGTTCTTTTTCGAAAACTGCGAAAGCGATTTTTTTTAAAAAAAAAAATAGAGTGGGTTTCCCTCCTTTTACGTTTTAATTCAGCCTTAACATTGTTATCCATAAGTATAAAATCACTTTCACAGTTTTCGCTACGGTAGACAATGAAACGTTGGCCCAGTATTTCTCTAAATAACCGTATTCAAGTTTTACATACCTATCTTCGTCGTGTGCTAACAAAATTACATCGAAAATCATTGATTCTCCCCAAACTTGGAAAGGAAAAGGTAACAGGAGTTATGGAACGCACTGCATGTAAGAGAGAGAGAGAGAGAGAGAGAGAGAGAGAGAGAGAGAGAGCTTAAGTGCTAATTTAGAAAAAGTAGAGAGATAGCAACACTATCTTTTTGTCTTTCTTTCTGTCTCCCTCTTCCCTTCCTCTCCGTTCGCCTTCTTCGAGCGAAATTCTTCCATTGTTCATTGCGTAAAAATGGCGAGAAAAAGATGTTCCAAGCCGGATCAGATGGAAACCTGAAGAGCTTCAGGTTTTCTTCCGACAAACAATAATTCTGTCAGACAATTCGGAAGCTTGTCGGATAATGTGTAAGTAGCCTTACTACTACACTACCAGCTAGGTTTTGGTAATAATTGTACTGCATCATTCCATACCCCTTTATATTATTCCTCAAGTAGAGCTCCTAAGTAGTGGAGCAGTGCAGTGGCGTAACAAGAGCAGGTGAGGCCAGTAGACAATGAAGGTGGTGGGCCTTAGCTTGAAAAGTACAAGGAATCTTAGTGGAATCAGGACTCAGTTTTAAGAGTTGTATTTAACAAATAAAGATTTTGAGATAAACATTATAATAATGGAATATTTCTGTTAAATAACTATTGAACTCGACTTGCTTATTTAGTATACATAGTTTTATTTATCTCTTTGTTAGAGAATAGCTGAAAAAACTAGAGATACTCAAACCTTAAGGAATTGACATCCTTCTTAATAAAATTTACATTTTTGAGAAAAACACACAATAGTTGATGATTGAATACTGTTCATCTATCTGGTCTATGGCTTGTGAAACCAACTTATCTAAATTGCACAAAGTCCAAAATTTCTTTATCCGCATTGTACAACACAGGGTACCCAACCTCCAACACAGATCTAACGTAGACATTTTGAATTCTCTTGACTTAAAACACACAGACACACGAAGGAAACTAAATGACTTAAAATTTATTTATAAAATAATGTAGGGCACACTCAGGACTAACGAACTTCTTCCACTTTTTAACCTAAGAGTACCCAAACAAAATTCTCGTTCACAACATCATTTCTACCTCTCAAAACCGAGATGGTGTTTGGTCCAAACGATCTCTTGTATGTAGATTATCACATTTTTACAATACTCTTCCTTTGCCACCAGATTTCTGCCTCAGTAAAAGTAAATTTCTAAAGACTTGTTATATGTATCTAGAATGAATAGAAAAAAACTTTATATTATTTCCTATTGCATAAATGTTATATTATTTTTATTGTTGTTGTTATTGTTTATTGTTTGTTATAAGAACGGTGTAAAATGGCGTTTGCTGTATCCGTACTAACTTCTAATAAATGAAAAATAAAAATAACGTTTATTTTCCATCACTTAATCCAGCGGGCAGGAGTACGTTTGAAGAACACAAAAAGGACAGACGTGGAAGAGTTAAAAAAAACACAAGACATTAGTCACTGACGAACTCCACGTCTTCTATGTTCTTCTCTGTGTTCTTCAAGCTTACTCCTCTCTCCTACGTTCTGCTGTGTATGTTTACACAGTGGGGATTAAAATGAACACTTACGGGCTTTCATTGCCGCAAAGTTCTCAACTAACTTTTCTTTATCCAGCTGTTTAGCAGTCTCATTTTCTATTGAAATAATGGCCAAGTTATCAAGTCTTTCTTGAGACATACTAGACCGTAGAAAGGAATTGATTATTTTTAACTTCGAAAATGATCTTTCAGCAGAGGCAACTGTCACAGGTAATGTGAGGAACAAGACGTACGCAGCAGTAACCTCTGGTAAAGAGCTTGCCATTCTAGATGTTACAAGTAAATCAAACACTTCACTTGCTGTAGTCAAAATTTCCAGACTTTCTTTAAATTCGTTTCTGAAAGAGATTATATCATTTATCAAATCGTTGCCTATGTCTTCAGTATAAATTGTACACAAATTTTTGGCCGAATATTTCAACTCTAATTATGACATTTTTAACATACTTTTATGAAACAAAAATTTGAACGACCTTGCCACAAACTCAAATCCTGCAAATCTGTGTTCCAGTTGCCCTATTGCAGTATCCACTATTCTGTTAAAAACAGTAATCCGAAATTTATCTTCTGCATTTCTTATAGGTTCATCGCAAGACAATTCCTCAAATAAAGACTTGATTTTTCGATTTCTTTTGTCTTGAAATGGGTGGGACACTCCCCAGCTATCAGCAAGAGCTTTTGCTGTAGGTAATACACTGTCGTTCCAGCTGTTTCGAAGTCGCAGAAGGCTGTTTTTTGCCATACTTAACAAATACACTCCTACACTTAAATATACTGAAATGGACTGTAGTTCCTTGGAAACCTTATTTAAACGAGAAAGAATTTCCTCCCAAACCACCAACAGAACTAAGAATTCAAAACTTTCAAGCGCAGAGATTTGGCATCACTTCGCTCCTTAGATTTCTTAGAAGTAAGCATTATTTTGCTAAGAACTTGTAAAACATCTTTATAACGACTTTTTAAAGCCCTAACAGTCTCAATACGTGAAGCCCATCCATCGGGTTGGGCACATTTTTTTTAATGTAAGTTTCTGAAAACTATTTTCAGAACCAAAAGCTATTTCTGCCCAACGGGGCAAACTACTCCTGAAGAAATTATAAATTTCCTCCACAACATCAAAAAAGACTGTAGCTTCTACTACTGTGATAACAGCATCACTCATTACGAGGTTAAGATTATGAGACGCACAATGTACGTAAGGTACAGGAGCAGAGGTAACAAAATATTTTATTGGCTTCTGTACACCGGTGTATGCCCCACTCATAACAGATGCTCCATCATAACCCTGACCTCTACATTTTGTATGTTAAGTATGTCATCAGTCTTTAATATAATAATTATATTGAAACAATATAAAGAAATTACAACTTTGCCACCTTCTATGAATACACTCCCGCCGGCCGTAGTCTAATTAACTCCACAGTATAGGATAAACTCAGTTCAAACACTCGTGAATATGAACACAGTATAGAAAATCCAAAAATAACATATATAATGTAGGAGATAGCAGAAAAGTACCGCTGTAACTACTTGGCCATTTTTACTTATAAAGACCCAGGGTTGAATGACAGCCTACTGAAAAATGGTCTGTACAAATTTGGCCTCACTGTGAAACTTAGTAGGTAAGTGGAGGTTAGAAACGATCCAGTCGTTAATTTTAATAGGAGTACCTGCCTACCTGGGGGCCCCTCACCACCTGGACGGGGCTCGGGGCCCTTGGTCTTTGTCCACCCTGTCCACACAGAAGTTACGCCACTGGAGCAGTGCTGTTACGATATTGATGCATTACCCAAAAAGAAGAACAAAAGTATTAGTTTCGTTATAATATCAGAGTCTTTCAGTTGCTCGAACTCTTTTGTTGGGGTTGCTGGACTTTCACGCTCCCACAGGGAACGCAACTTTCAGGTTGTTAATCACTGTGTTAGGTACCCGAATTACTGACAAAAATATATTATGCTTGCATATATTTATATTTCAAAACTTTACCTTGATGGTAACAACTACTCATAATGATTTACTAGAGGAGATTTCAGACTGCCTCGTCTGGTGTTATGAAAATGAACATGCGAGAATTATCTCTTGTCACGAGCAACACGAAAATTAATCCGCATACTGCATATTTTTCAGAACTTCGTTTTCCAAGTAAGCAAGTTATTATTCCAATACGAGCTAAAACGAGAAGCGCGGGTGGGCCAAATATTAAAAACTCGAGTCGAAACTCGGCCCACCCAAAAGACAGTGACTTGATTCGAAAAAATTATCTCTGACTCAGCTCGTGTTCATTCGTAATTCCAAGTTTATTATATCAAATATTGAAATAAGTGACTTTACTGTAGTTTTCAAGTATCATTGATCTTAAAATTTGTGCCCCGTGTGAGAATTATGTATATTGTATGTTAGAAGTTACAGAGAAGCTATAGTACCGTTCGATTTGTATGATGTCCTCATTTTCAAGTTTCAAAATATGGAACTCTATTCCATTTGGTTTGCATTAATGATCTAATGAAATTAAATGACAGAGGCTCACAAGTTACAGGCTGTAGTAATTTAATTGCGCATCGAGTGAAACCTTCCACGTTGATCACAAACCTGCGATTGTTGTCAAGATCAAATTTTGAAAAGTAAAGCAGCTATAGCTGGAACGGTTTACATACATTATTGTTTATGAGAGGGCTCTTAACTCTCAAGTGAAATCAGATATGTGCTAACTGCTTACATAAATGAACTCAGGAGAACGTTAAAGAGTTATTTGATACCCCACCCTTTGCCATTTATATGACCGCGATTCAATATGGCGCCTTTTATGATGGCGGCTATGCGCCGGAGGTTCTCTCAAACATAGATCATCTATGCAGATTTGCAATGGTGAAGCCAAATTTCTCAACATCTACTTCGTTTCGGAGCCAGAAGGATATCCTTGAAGTTTTGACTATTCAATAATTTCAAAATGGCGCAAGTATAGCAACTCAACGGAGCATTTGCGCATAGAATGACTGCTACGGTGTTGCTTAGCAACTCGAACTTAATATCACAAATTTCCATCAAGATCCAACTCTTACGGTTTGCCTACTTCCCTTGTAAGACATCTAACTTGGATTTTCTGATTGTGGACTTCTGTGCATGGATTTTCTGTACTTACAGTGGACCATTTAGCAAGAACGCATTTTGAAAACATAATTTTGTATTGTGGTCTTCCATACCTTTAATTTCATAACATGCTATATCCGTTATGTGTAGTATAACATTATATCAACATATCAACACGAGACGTACTCAGGTAAAAGGACTCGTAGGCGCCACTCTTAAGAACTTATTTGTAAAAGTTTGGTTTTTGCATGTGTTCAACGAAATATTAATATCTAAATATAATACTAACCCCTATGAAGATGTGTAAGAAACGAATAAAATAAATAACAATAAATAAAAAAACTATTAATATAATATGTATATACAAGATGCAAGGAGATTCACTTGAAAAGCTTTTGAAATACCAGCAGGTGTTCTAAACCAAGTCAGTGATTATTATTATTAATGTTTCATAAAACTAAATTATTGTACTAGACACACATCTTAGATCTAAGATGTGTTTGGCATGTGTATATGCAAACTTGACGTAAAGTTGGCATACAACGAAAACGTCGCTCTAATTTTTTCTCTATAGCAGCACTAACGCCAGGATGCTAGCACTAACCAGCACTAACGATTGGTATAGTTACTTTGGTTAGTGCTTTAATTTTGACAGGTGTGTATGCTAACTTGACGTCAAGTTGGCATAAAACAAAAAAGTTGCTCTAATTTTATGTGTATAGCAGCACTAACGACGGGATGCTAGCGCTAACCAGCACTAACGATTGATATAGTTACTTTGGTTAGTGCTTTAATTTTGACATGTGTGTATGCTAACTTGGCAATTTTGTGTATAGCAGCACTAACGCCGGGATGCTAGCACTAACCAGCACTAACGATTGGTATAATTACTTTGGTTAGTGCTTTAATTTTGACATGTGTGTATGCTAACTGGACGTCAAGTTGGCATACAACAAAAAAGTCGCTCTAATTTTTTGTGTATAGCAGCACTAACGCCGGGATGCTAGCACTAACATAGCACTAACGATTGTATTATTTTCGTCGTGTTGGCTAAATTTGTGTATGCTAACTTGACGCACGTGCCAAGTCTTATCGTTCGAGAATTTTTGTGTGATTCAATAGGGTATGAGTCATGTTGCCAATAATACAGTACTCCACAAGCTACTAAAAATACTCTATAATTTGCCGAAAATGAAGAGAAATTATGAATGAAAGTCATTTCTAAAATTTTGTGATGTTCGTTGGTGAATGGTTGCTTAATACCAACAAAATAATATTAAATATCCATCAACACAAAAGTATTTTACACAGTTGTGAAGAACAAGTATAATGTGTGACGTCTTTATCGAGGATCTGAGTATGATACTGATCCAAATATTAATTAGTATTTCAAGAAAATCAAAAGTTCAAGGTTAATTAAAGGTTTTTCATTCATAATTTAATTTTCTATATCTTTTTTTTTAAACAAAGAAGTCCATTATTAAAATACATTTGAAGTCAAATAAAAGGATTATTTAAAGCAATTTAGGAGAATACATGTGGTAATAACGGCGATCCGTTTCAGGCTTAAGCCAGTGCTGTGAATCCTTACTCAACCACTCTGTCCGTCTCTCGACAACTTCCAACTCAGAAACTACTAAGACAACATAAAGCATGATGTCATACTGCCTCCTGCCAAGCAATTGTTAGGAGTTATTTGCGAAAAAAATTAAGTGAACAGATCGACAACTTCTTTGTAGCAATAAAGGGACATCTGCTGTCTTGTTAACAATTTGCCGGGACAACGGAACACATGACAAAAAAGGATAGTCCCGTTAAAAACAGGACGTCCAGTCATCCTACTATAAAGGCCCGAAGCGCCATGAATAAAATTTAATTCAATAAATTCATGAAGAGAATACATTTAACCGCATATTTCTCTTGCTTCATTGAAATTAGCAGACAACAGGTTCGCTTTTCTGACGATTTTTCCCTCACTCGTAACGTAATAAAAATCGTCCTATCAGTAGTTAGTTAATACTAAGGATAATATAATTTAAGTAAATTAATCACATCGTTTTGCATTCCGGAAAGAAAGTATTCAGGGCAGAGAGGCGACTTGAACTGACAACCCTTTGCTTCGCTATCGGTAAGCTTAACCACTACGCCACAGAGGGCGCTGCTCGATCGTCCTTTCATCAGCGGTTATTAGCACAGCATTGAATGACAGTCTTCACTTCAAAATTTTAAACCAATATTGTGTCTTTCTTCTCGCCTTCTCGTGGATATAATAGCTTATGCTACATGATTATGCAATGTGTTGTATCTGTAACTTTTGTTTGTGTAATGTTTTATTTGAAAGAACATTGTCTGTAATCTCAGTTGCTGGTAATACTAAAGATATACACTGTTTGATAGAGCCAAGAGAAATATCCCTTCTTTCCTCTGAAATTCCCCGTCAATTTCCCTATGTTGCCAAATCTCTCACTTTTGGACTTCTTTTTTTTTTATCATTTCTTCATGTTTCTGTTTTCTCGTTATAATTTCACTATTTATTAATATTTTTGTGACAAAATTTCAGGAAATATTCATCATTACATACTTGACGTGTTCAACAATTAAGCGAACGCCAGAATTAAAGGAAATTAATATTATTTGTCAAAAACTGTCAAATAAAGACATGCGAAAAAAATTTGATCATGAGTGTACATAAGTCATAAGTATCCTAAAGAATAGTAAAGAGCAATCACGTACTCAATTTTCCAGAGTTGTATCGAGAAAACAAAAAGAAGTCTTGTACAATTGCATGAGATCTGTGTCTTTTATATTATTTAGCTTTTTCTGATATATAAATTAAAATTCATAGTTCTTATGGACTTTCTGAAGTGAACACAAAGCAAAGAATGTTGTATGTTTTAAATGCCAACTACTAATAACACTATATTTCCTCCAACAAAACCAAATTTCTTTACAAACTTCGGTTCGTTTTCAATACCTGGGAGGTGATTCCTCGCATGAAAACACATAAAAGTCCAGGTAACGAAATGTCGAAATGCTCCGAGATTTTGCGAATGAAAGTATTCATCGCAGGGCTCATGCAGCATTCCATCGTAACTGAAGTAAACGTATATGCAAATGTAGAACTTATGATTTTGTGCAATAGATGCATAAGAATTCACCAGAGGAAGTAAATTTGTTTTACGGAATTTTCTAGTTTCCACGGCTTCCTTTGGAGAATTCCTCGTGCCTCCCTTACAATGAACAAGGATGCAAGTTGCGTATTTGGATGGAACTATGTTTTACTAAGTTTACGATCGAATGCCGAATCAGCCCTGCGAGGAATACTTTCGAAATGTGGGGCTTACACTTCAGTTTTACATACTTTCAATCGCCCATACCTAGGAATAGAAGTCGTTTTCGGCATTTTGTCCTATGCTGTTTTCATGCCATTAATCAACTTCCATGTGTTGTAAATAGACTTAACCCACATAGCAAAATGACGTCCCAGGGATGTACGACGGATCTCCTGGCAGGATATCGGGACGTCCGTGGGAAGTCCTGTTTATTCCCCGTTTACATCCATGGGACCTCCAAATGTCCGCCCCGGGATGATCCTGGGACGTACTTTTGGGATCCTTTTAGGACAAAGATGGGACTATAATGGGATAATTTATTTTATGCAAATTAAAGGCTATTTGTACCACTAAATAGAAATAACGTGGCTCTATAGGTGCTACCGGTAATACCAGGTGCCAGCAAAAGCGTTCTATTTCCCCCATGTTCTTTTTTTGCATCCCGGTTGCCCAGGCTTCCTTTTAAAATTTTCACGCTAGAAATTCTAACTTTCCAGTTATTCACTTTCCAGCTTGAAAACTTTAAGAGCAAAGCCTGGGCAACCCGGGTGCAAAAAAGGACAGAGGAAATAAAAAAGCTTTTGCTGGTATCTGGTATTAACGGTAGCGCCTATATAGAGCAAGGTGAAATGATTGTATGCTGTTATATTTATAACGTTTTAACTTAATTATTACATGCATTTCCAAGAAAGAAAGTTATATAATATTTATATAATTGCTAATAGTAATATCACTTCACTATGAGTAGTAAATTAAGTATCACTATAATTGAAAGCGTTCAACAAAAATGGCAACTAGTGTCTATATAAGTACATCTACTTAATACAGAGTGGCTAACGATAAACATTTCTGAATTTCCTGATTTTAAAAATATTTCCTTGACCGACAAAAAATGAACATTATTATTTTCATACAACTATATTACATATAGTAATAAATGTAACTGAAATATTGACAGCTAAGTATAATGTGTCTGACTGCGTACCAAGTAGTCCAGAAATTATGAAGCACCTTGAAAAATAAGTTCGCAAGATCACAGAACCACAATAGACGGACAGACAGACACACACACATACATACATACATACATACACACACACAAATTACTGATATAGATATATTACCCTAGCCGAGCTGGTCTACCGGTTCCCGTAAGATCACCGAAGTCAAGCAGCTCTGGGTCTGCTCATATACGTCATATACTATACGTCATATCCTTCGTATAGTTATAATTAATTAAATAATAATAATAGTAAGGTCGATTTAATTTATAGAAAAATTGGTAATCCCGCACGGCTTTCCTGGGGACATCCAGGGGACCTCCATACGGGATGAACTGTTTGTATTGCCCACAGAGTAATCCCACGGACGTCCTTAGGACATCGCTATGGAAGTTTGAGAAATCTGACGGTAATGGGATCTAAATGGGACGTCCCAGGGATGTACTCTGCTATGTGGGAAGATACACCATGTATATTTATTTAAAAAAATAACAATCTATGAATTTACAGTAGAATTACAACAACTTCTTTTACAGTAGAATTTACAACCTGCAGAATGGTGTCTAATTTCTTTAGCGACTTCGCGATAAGAAATCTTCATTGTTTCAGAACGTGTGAATGCATCGTAACCCGGCACCAATTACTAATTTCTTTCTTTGTGTGTGTGTGTGGGGGGGGGGGGGGGCAAGAGACTTCGATTAGGATGACTCACATGAAACTTGAGAACAAGTAATAACTCTGTGGCTACGTGCATGAATCCAATAACACACACTGAAGCTATTCCCAGAAAATAAAGATGACAGGAAACTCTTAATCATATATCCTTATGGCCGGGTCCACTAGTTTGCAATTCCTTAAACAATATTCATGGTTTCAGGGGGTGATAGATTAAGGGTTACGTTTGTAGCATTATCTCATTTTTGACAAATATGTGGGTATTGCTTTCATGCACTGAGCCACAGAACTGGACAGAAATTATCAACAATCGATTCAGAAAAGGACGTTTATGCTACAGTAACAGCGGCATGATTCTCAGATCCACTCACACGGCTTGCACAAATGGGAACACGTTCACCCCAGCGGTATTTTTACAGAAGCCAAAGAAATTCAAGTGAAGGATATAATGATTGCTCCTTCCTTTCCACGTTTTAAAAGTATTCAAATAGTGCGTGTGCAAGACTCTTGCAGGCTGGTCTTGGTCTTGCGCGAGTCTTGCAGGTATGGTCTTGGTCTTGGTCTTGCATCGGTATCCTTGGTCTTGGTCTTGGTCTTGCATCGGTATCCTTGGTCTTGGTCTTGCTCTTGCATGCAAGACCAAGACTCTTGCGCTCATCACTATATTTTATATTTAATAATTGCTCTCTTGCATTTTTCGTAGATTATCGTAGATTAGTGGCCATGGGTTATGGTAGGTTGGGTACGTCAGGTTCGGTTATGTAACTTTACACTTTCGTTTCGTTCTTTCAAAATAATTACTATCTGTCTGTGCTAACCTGACCTCCGCTAACACATGGTCACTAAAATGCAAGAAAACAATTATTATTAATAAGTGTGAACACATCGCGACACATTATGACAATATGGATACTGGAACATAGAAATAATGCTTGGAGGGAATTTACAAAACCTGTGGTAAGTGAAAAATTTAATGCAATTTCTACGACTCCCCTAAGTTTGTAAAATATATTCGAATTCACAGATGTCAGATACGCTAAAAGTACGGAAACCCATTGTACGAATTAACAGGGGAATGAGGGGGAAATTCCCCATTGGAGTATGCATGTGGGAACACGTATAATGCGTAATATTCATTTTATCACGTTATTTTCATATCAATAACATATAAAATACCCCTCATATAAAAATACATCAATTAGCACACTGTGGCAATCTTAAAGAGTTTTTTTTTTTTAGGTTTTGTCCTCAGCAAACACCGGGATGATACCATCAACTTAGGCCTTGTCCGCATTTTTCCAGAACCGACCCAGCAAGCCAGATGCCGACCAAGACGGTAAATGGTCGTGGATTTTTGTCGGGTCGTCATCGGGGATAGGCAGAACCCAGACTAGTAGTCGGAAAGTAGATGGCAGATGGTCGGCGTGAAGCAACAAGTGGCGTTTGGTCGTCGGGCCATTTCCGGAATGCCGTTGCTTTCTAACTTGTCGGTATAGGGGCGAAACCCTGACCAATTCCCAGCAGTTGGTGGTGGGAAAAGATGGGCCCCGTCCATTGCCTTAGGTCGGAAAAAGGCGTCTCCCCGCCAATTTCCTGATGGCCGAGAAAAGAGCGGGTCCCCGTATATTCTTGATGGTCGGGAAATAAGCGAGTCCCCAACCACTTACTGGTGGTCGGTAAAAGGTTGGGGGTCCGGGCATTTTCCGACCGTTTTAATCTGGAAATGATGTAACTAAAGTATTGGCATTCCGTTGCAAAAGAATTTTGCCGGCAGGTCTAGAATATAGAACGGAGAACCTATTCGACGCATCCCAGCTCATTTTGTTTTTGTATTTTCTAATTCAAAATTATGAAATGAAATGTCGAAAATTAGAGATCGTCTTCCATTGGATGATGACTATAAATATATTGTTTGTAGAAAAAAAAACATGAAATGAGGAAAAGTGTTTTACATTTGTTAAAAGCAAAGGTGCCAGTGATCAGAAACTTATAATTTATTATTATTACTAGCTGTTGCTTGCAGCTTCACTCGACTCGGAAACCGTCTTCGACTATCGGGCTGTATGGCCTTGTGGATAAAGCAGTGGTCAGCTATTCTAAGGATATCGGATTCAATCACACCTCAGGCCAGCATTTTTTTCTTCTTTTTTTAAACAAGAAATGACATTTTCTCTTCATTTCTACTTTCGAAATATCCCCTTGTTTTGCTTCTTACCGAACATCAGTGAAATAGATTAATTAAAGCCAGATTAGCCATAAATTTCAAGTTTCTAGCTTAAACCATTTGGTCTGGGTGTTGATATGTCAGTCATTCACGACTCACCACGTCTGTTTATATATAGAGAGAGTATTATTATTATTATTATTATTGCCTTTTTGGAATAGTATGCTACAAATTCAAATTACCTTATTCTCAAAGATCCTGACGTAAATTTTTAATGTGGAATCTCTATAGCATTGACCGAGCCGCTGTAGCTCAGCGTTGGCGTAGCATTCGGGAGGTCGTGGGTTCAATCCCAGTGGTCGACCATCTTGACTGAGGTTTTCCCAGTGCTTTCCTCAGTCGCACCAGGCAAATGCTGGGATGGCACCTTTAACATAGACCCTGGCCGACACCATCCCGAATCCTTTCCCCTATCCTATCCCGGTCTGAGCCTTAGATGCCAAACGGCCATAAATAAAATTCAAATTCACTGGCAATTCAAAGTGTGTAATGTTAATTACAGGACATATAGATAAAATCAAATTTTAATATAACGTCGTAGAAGAAACACACAAATAGAAGCAGAAACGTTATTTAAAAAAAATAGTATGAAAGGCAGGCATGAGAGGCTAGCATGATAACCACCAAACCAGACAGGGTTGTTTATTCTCATGATGAGAACACAGTATTCATTGAAAGCTATTGATGTTCTCCGGGTCTCCGATATTTTCCATTTCAAAACTTTGCTTTTATATACTTAAAATAAAAAAATAAAATCTGTGCAAATCAATACATTTTAATTAAAATCTAAAAACGTGTAACAGTTCATCAACTAACTAACTACTTGGCTTGATCAGACATACGGAATTACATAAACAAGACAACTCCTAACGAACCAGCTATCTGGTTTCCCAATTGCTCGAGGCAGCCAATCCCATACTGTTTACATAAACTGAATTTTTAATTAACAAGATTCACTGATTCCCTGCCACCCCGTTTCTACTACATCTATGCATACCTCAATGTAGGTTGATGTAATAGTAACAGGGAGTGGACGGGAATCAGTGAATGCTCATAATTACAAATGTAGTTTGTGTAGACGGTATGGGAATGGCTACCAGGAGCCAATCAGAAACCAGATAGCTGGTTTGTTAGAAGCTGTCTTGTTTATGTAATTCCGTGTGTCTGATCAAGCCAAGTAGTTAGTTAGTTGACGAAACTGTGATGTTTCTAGTTTATTTGTGATCCTAGTTTAGAAGTTTCTCCTCGTGAGAAGTTTCTGATCCCATATACACTGGTACCTTTGTTTTTAACAAATGTAAAACACTTTTCCTCATTTCATGCTTTACTACAAACATAATACATTTATAGTCATCATCCAATGGAAGATGATCTCTAAAATCTCTAATTTTCGATATTTCATTACATAATTATGAATTATAAAATACAAAATGGATACAAAAACAAAACCAGCGCCACTCCAGCTAAGCTGGGATGCGTCGAACAAGTTCTCCTTTCTATATTCTAGACCTGCCGGCAGAATTCATTTGCAACGGAATGCCGAAACTTAAGCTACATAATTTCCTGATTAAAACGGTCGGAAAATGCCCAGACCCCAACCTTTTACCGACCACCAGAAAGTGGGTGCGGACTCGCTTATTTCTCGACCACCAAAAATAGAAAGGGACCCGCTCTTTTCTCGACCATCCGGAAATGGGAGGGGAGCCACTTTTCCCAGACCTAAGGCAATGGACGGGGATCCATCTCTTCTTCCCACCATCAACTGCTGGGAATTGGTCGCGGTTTCGCCTCTGTGCCGACAAGTCAAAGGGACGGCGGTCCGAAAATGGCCCGACGACCAAACGTAACTTGTAGTTGGCACATCGTCCATCCCCCATCTACTTTCCGACTACTAGTCTCGGTTTTACCTATACCCGAACATTTGCCGTCTTGGTCGGCATTTGGATTGCTGTGTCGATACTGGAAGAATGCGGACAGGGCCTACGTTAATGGTATCATCCTGGTGTTTGTTGCGGACAAAACCTGGAAAAGCTTTTTAAGGTTGCCACAGTGTGCAAATTAGGGTATTTTTAGAGGGGAGATGATATGTTGTTGATATGAAAATAACGTGATAAAATGATTATGCATTATAAGTGTTCCCATATGCAGACTTCCAAGAGTAATTTCCCCCTGAACAACCTGCTAATTCGTACAATGGGTTTCCGTACGTTTGGCGTATCTGACTTCTGTGAACTCGAATATACTTTACACTTATGGGAGTCGTAGAATTTGCATTAAATTATTTTTCAATTACCACAGCTTTTATAAATCACTTCCAAGGATTATTCCTGTGCCCAGTATCCATTTTGTCAAAATGTGTCACGATGTGTTCATATTAATTATTAATTATTGTTTTCTTGCATTTTTAGTGACCATGGGTTAGCGGAGGTTAGGTTAGGTCAGGTTCGCAGACATAGTAATGTATTTTGAAAATAAGAAACGAAACTGTAAAGATACATAACCGAACCTATCATAATCCATGGTCACTAATCTACGACAATCTACGTAAAACGGAAGAAAGCAATTAATAATAATAAAGATATAGAAATACATTTTGAAAGAAAAAAAATACTTGCACCCGCCGAGATTTGAACCCGAGTCCTTCAACAAATCGACGCCTTAACCAATTACCCAAGGTTAATGGAGATTTTCTTGCAAAAGGCTTGCAAATGGATATTTCGAAATTGTATTTAAACTGCACATGTGTAACGTAACAATACTACGAAATGTCATTCTCACTTGCAGTGCTGTAGTCCCAGATTTTTTACAGGGTATACGTTAATTTTATGAATCTTTAAACAGAGATCATATCTCCATTAAATATCGGGAAGGAATAAGTTAATTTCTACAAAACCAAGAGAGAACGCCAAATACTTTAATTATCTTCTAGTGAGACAATAAGAACGAAATTATATGCATAATTGTTTGCATCGAGGTAATGAGAAACAAGATTGTTGCGACTTTTGCACAACTGCAAAGCATCTATATCAGTTCAAATTCAGTTACAATTCTTTATGTCAAATTGTCGACTCTGAAACCAAGTGATACAACTGACATTAACGAATAAAAACGTTCAAAGCAATCCTTGTTGATAGAACCCGAAATATATTAAGGTCCAAGATTTCTTTGCATAAAATGTGACAGTTTAGTGTCACATATATTTCGGGTTATATACAAAATATTACCTCTTACTTCTTTCTGTTCAGTCATCTCTCACTTGTATCAATTGGCTTCTGGAGTCAACACAAGTTTTACTTGTTCCACCCTTTATAAATCTACTTAGTATAGTATTCTGGGACTTATTCCATATACCGAAAAGTCAACTTCTACCTTGCTTTTGAAAACATAAGTCAAATTTCATATTACTCAAGACACAAAATACGTGTTCAAATTGACTGTATACATTGTGAACATTTCTACAGAAGTATTATTGTAGTGAAAAGATAGCAATAATATACTGATCCATATCCTATAGTTATATCCTTTTCCTCTTCTCAACATTTTTACCCGATCAAGAAGCAAAAGTATTTTACCGTAGTAATCTAACCGGAACAGGCAAATTAATTAAATAAATAAACGAAACAAAGAGGATGGTATACGCTTGGAGGAATAAGATAGAAGGAGACGCCCAAGCGTACCCCTACTTCGAAAATAAATTGAAGCCGAAAATGGCCGCCTCCCGGCTGTATGTATCGCGGTCCGCCATATTGCGTATGGAAGAAAATTGAAGTATTGCATTCACAGACATGTAAATAACCAGATCACTCTTGGTGCTTTTATGAGAGTTTAAAAATGGTATTGAGTTGTGTCGCTTTCGGATGTATCAACAGATACAATAAAAAAGGTCTCAATGTCACATTTCACAGGTGAGTGTTAGAGAAAACTTCTGTCGAAATATAAAATGTTGATATAAATTGATGGCATGGAGACAATTAAAAGTGCTTTTCTATGCTTTTCATTATGCTGTCAATATGTTAATTCGAGAATTTAAAGAGAAGGATTGCTGTTCTATTTTTCTCATAGGTTTTAAATAATTACAAGAAAACTGACTAAAGGAAATGTCAGTAGTATTCATTATATTTCATGCACTTTGGGGAATTGTTTTTCGTTACGCAGCGTTCGATGTTCACTGGAAGTTTTGTTTACTCTTTATGTTGATCTATACAATATTTTATAAGCACTGACAAATTATCTATGTATGTTTGTATTCTTTAACCATAATACCAAACCTTCAGGTGTAAATTAAATGTGATTACAGTTCAATAATGTGATTTATAGGGTGGCCGTATCAATGTTTGACCAAATAAGGAAAATTTCAACTCGAAGCAAGAACTGACGTTTATATAATAGAAAAAATATACGAAACAAACCCTAAGACCATGCAGAATAAATCAAAGAAAAAGTAGCTCACATTTATTTCATTTAACACAACAGACAAATATATTGCTGAAGGTGTAGTTGCACCACTAGTTGACCAGTTCTAGTAGCCAATTGCGAACTACGATTGTTGCAGTGTAGATCATTGATTCTATTTAGTGTAGGATTATTTGATTCAAGGAACAACGAAGGAATGCAATAATTAATTATTTCATTGTACCTTCTACTTGATATGCACGGATATCTTCTGTCCTCTTATTGTGCGCTCTGCTCTCTTCCAGATGCCCTTTACATTTTTTATTTGATTTTGGAGTACTGTATTTCCCTATTGCACAGCATTTGGAGACTACACTATTAAACCTTATGGAAGTATAAAACGCACTGTGTTTACTACTATATCCAATAGAAACTATTATTATTGTTTGTCTCCCTTAGTCAACCACTGGCGACTGGTCCATTACTGGTACGGTCACCATGTAGCTTCGCATGTCATATACCAGGTGAATGAGAGAATAAATTGTAACAAAACTTTTCGAAATGAACACTTTACGCTTTCTGAATCTTAGAAGCACTGTTATAAACATATGTATCTTTTATGTTAGTATGTTTACATGATTCAAGGGGTAAATTGTAATTTATGGTAGTCAAGAAATTTAAAAATTATAGCTATGGAGCTATTTAGATTCAGTTGCAGCCATTAAGGATTGCTCGGCGCACATATTTAAGAGGCTATCCCTTCTCGCACGTCTCGATAAAGTCGATATCGCACGGGAGGAAATTCATGCATAGATACAAAATAATACTGAGTAAGCGAAGGTGGGTTAATTAAAGCCAGATTATGTCTCATGGATTGCATCTTGCTATTGCCTTATCAGACACATTCTAATTCCCGCCCTTCTGCTACCGTAGAGTTCCCTCTTCACTGGTCTTTCTGCTTTATTCTCCATTAATTCGAGACGGCAATGCTTAAATTTTTCAATATTAACGAATTCCAAAAATTTTACCTATTATTTTACCCCTCTACGGAATTTGATCTGGAATTAATAACTAATTTATCTAAGTTATAGTGTAAGCATTTCTTTCTGGTTTAGAATTTTTTAATGATATATATACAAGTTAAACCTACGTATAGTGAGGATAATGCAAGTAATAAGTGAAGGAAAATTTAAAAGAACTGGGAAGACCGCTAGACAAGGTGAACCAAGGGTGAATTGTCATTACCTTCCTCTGGATCAGAAGTGAAGAAAAAAGAGGAACATAACGCCCTGAACGGATTTTGAACTCATAAAGCTGTGTCGGCCGCGTTCGCAGAAGAATTCATTAATGAGCACATCTACCTATGTGGCCAGGGGTCTTACGCATTCAACGGCTACATATGTCAATATTTTTCATTGTGCAGTGTTTATTCGGCTAGATTTTTTCATTCAACCTCACCTGGAGCTAATTAAAATGTTGCATAAAAAATAAATGTAAGTATCATAACATATGATATAGATTTCATATAAATATTATCTGTATGGTGTACATAAAACAATAGGGAATTCGTGGTTTTCTTCCATACGCAAGATGGCGGATGGCCGCACTGGACGATTGACGGGCGGCCATTTTCAGCTTCAAAATTTGGCAGCTTGGGCGTCTCCTTCTATCTAATTCCTCCATGGGTATACGGCGTAACTCGCTGACAGTACAGAGTATAATGGCTGATTTAACAACACATTTGTTATGGTCTGTGTAGGTAAGTGCTCAGAGTGTCAGAATCATTCTCAAGGTCGTTGGTCCGATTTCACGCCCGGATTTCAAATTATTTGTTTCAAGGAATTAAGCGTTGTAAATGATGTTCGCGATTGCTCCTGAAAGAGATTTATCCCGTAAAGGGAGAAAAACACAAGACAGAGAGAAAGGAGGGGCAGGGGGAGAAAGACGCAGGCTGTGTATTCATAAGCGATAAATTTTCATTTATTTCCATGTCTTGCGTCATTTTTCTTTCCCTCTTTCTTTCTTTTTTTTACCTTTTTTCGTTCCCGGTCTTCTTCCATTCTCTCTTTCTCTGTCTGTGTGTGTGTTTGGACAAGACAAGAATTTTATACTGCCTATCTATCTCGTGGTTCTCTAAGTGATGCTTTACGAGTCATCTTTCTACTTTCAAATGGAGAAATATTCTGGCATGCTATGTTTTAGCGCATATTTGTACTGTCATGTTGGTTGTCTAACAATTAGGCGTACAATGAAACAATTCTGTTGGATAAAAGAGCAAGTATTTTTTATAGCTCCAACCTGCACTTATTATTGTAAGTGGCTCTACACGTGCAGAATTCGGTAGATTCCATGGAATGGTACACGAATACTGTATGTAAAATTATTCAGATGGCACGAAGTCTAACAGAGTCTAGTCAACTTTAATCATCTACCAGAATTCGGAATTCCCAATTCGTGACTTTTTCCGGACTAATTATCAAATTTCGTGACCTGTACAATATACTGAAAAATTCGATAATTCTATCACTTATATTACATTCAATTTACATAATTCACACACATCATTCCTACGATCTGAAAAGACAATACTGACCTACGAAGATCTTTCAGTATGTAGTATCCAAGAAGTCCATCAACGATACTCACTTAAAACTTGTTCGGTATTTTTTTTAAAATCTTCAGCAGTAGTTTTCTCGTTCACACCCATATCACTGCATACAATACTTAACAACGTATCTTATTTCATAGAACGATGACAATCTAATACTGACACAGTTTCTTTTGAATGTATTACATCTTCATTAAAACGCCTTTCGTCGTGAGGATGACAGTCTTACAGCCTTCATCATACTTTTGGGCACAACTATTTTATCAACTACACCATACTGAGAGACAGGTGAATGAATACATCGCTGAGCTGCAAGATTCTTTATGTAGATTTTCAATGAGACACTCCTTGTTCACAGACAACCCTCTTTCAATGCTGCTTTCGTCTGCATCTACATTTTCAACGAAAAAAGTATCCAATCTTTTAGTTTTCCATTCAAAATCAGTCAGTTTATGCTGGAATTCCTTACTTTCACAAAGTTTAAGGTAATAGCTTTTTATTTGATCCGCTTCTGAGGGAGAAATCCAGTTCGTAGAAATGAATTCATTTAAAGCTAGAGTCACTCGACAGTTGCTTAAGCTTAACGTCTACGTGTCTTGAAAGTCCTATCTTCCCCATGTTAAAAAATTACTTCATACATCACTCGGCTAGTTTTACACGTAGAGAGATGCAGCTAGTACCTGGTCATAGAGAAACTATTTGAGCATGCAATGTATCTATTTGCGTTTTTTTTTTAAAAAAAATAGCAATTTATTACCTAAATAATTAAATCTGTTAACTATTTTTCTTTTCAGGAGGAGTGGAGGCAAGTTAGGGGGGAAAGGATGGGAGAGAAAATATGAGGAAGATTCCAGTTGAAAAGAACAACGGAGGAGCAGGAAAGGGGAAGGGCGTTTGGCATCCTTGTATCGTGGAGAAAGACGGAATGAGACAAGAGCATTAGCGTTTTCGGGTACACAAGAGAGCCGGTGAAGAAGGGACAGGAAGACATTATGTTTAGCTCTATTATGTTAGACTGCCTGATTTTTCAAGCTCAAAACCGAAACATCTGAGACAACGAGTGTCACCTCACCTCACACAATACGTATAGGTGTGTGTTGGGGGTGGGGAGTAAATACTTCCTTGTAAGTTGTATATATATATATTGTTACTTTTTTATGCAATCTAGAAATGTTCATTTGTTACGCTGAAGTTTTATTTTAGTGTAATTAGCTATTGGTTCTAGTTAGGTGTAAGAGAGACTCTAACCTTGCCAGTATGTAATTCAAAACATAAATAAATATAAAATTAGCAATGATAATTATAGATGTATACGCCATTACTTTTCATCTCACCTGGACGAAAGACGAAACCGTCCGGTCCGCCGGAACTTCTCCTCAAAACCGGGATTGTCCCGGTGAAACCGGTATGTCTGGCAAGCCTGATGGACGTTTCCGGTACTATATTTTATTGCAATAAAAATAATTCTGTTAAAATAGACTATGGAAAACATTTTCTTTTCTTTCTGTGATGCATTTATCAAGAGTAATAAAGACTTGCTTCAAAAGTCTCAGCCTTGCGCCTAATCGGTCGCCGCCATGTTATGACGTAATCAGTCTGCCGACTGCTTGCCATTAACATACAGATGGTATTTGATTTGTTAGTATTGTTTAAATGAGATGGCAAAAATGGATCGGAAGAAATAGTATAAGTGGTGAATAGCGTTTCTGTATGTCTTAACACGTCATTTAGTTCGTTTTATTCATTTAAAATTGATTTTTACTTTTAATACTTTTTTTTTTAGATATTGATATATTTTGGTAGTTTCAACACTAATTTATACAAGCTCTTTTTTCATGATTAAATCATAAGATATCTTCTAATAATGCTCTTTAGAACTCTTGTACTTAAAAATAATAACCTATTCTTTCTGTAAAAAAATGTGGGCTTTTACATTGGATAATCACATACTTTTTTAATGAATGCTGGTGAAGGACATTCAAGAACTTAAAAGCACATGAATTAATAGTATTCGTTACTGCTATCTGTTAACAATTTAACGTACTACTTGTAGCTCGTGAATATATTGAATAGTTTTAATATGTCATTGTAAAAATAATAATAAAAGTATGTAAGAAACAAAAACGTAAATTGAAACTTTTACATTGAAGTTACTCTTGCGTTTCGTGAAGTAAAATAAAACTCGGCCTTTGACAGGATTCGAACAGCCTTAGGTGAAAGTATAAAAAGTTAAAAGTTGCATGCGCCAAATTGTCAAGACATCAAAAGTGATACAAACGAGCGATAAGAAGAGCACTGTCATTGTTTCGAGCAATTTCTGTTATTAAAAACATGTTTTTGTGTTTTAACTTATTG
>JAGDQP010012045.1:0-51297 GCA_022664845.1 Lepisma saccharinum
TACGGCCAATTTTGGTGTTTCTTTTCTATTTGAAAACTACCGCTTGTTTATGGCGCTTTTGTCACAGTTCTTTATCTCTCTCCTGTCCTTCGTTTTGAGGTTGACTGTTTTATTTAAATGTATATACTTTCAGGAAGGGTCATACTTCTTTTAGGCGATCACTTCTTTTGATATTTAACTTATTGGCTGAACGTATGAATGCATTTTGTGCTGAGTGAGAGGGACGCAATGTAGGTCTCACGTTACTGTGTATCTAGGTTCAAACAATAGTACTCAGAGGGAAAAGGCCTATTCAAGTCCATACAGCCGAGACCAACGGTACATGTATTCAGTCTGGAAGCGACAAAGACAACAACAACACTAACACTAACTACTACTACTACTAATAATAATAACAATAATAATAATGTTTTCTTTTTTAGATCTGAAGCTAGTCCAAGTCAAAGCAGATAGGATAATTCAACCCTGTTTTACCCAAAGCCATCTCTAAACGACCAGCTTACAGAAGCCCAATTTCTCCTAGTTGATGTAAAGTCTAGGTAATATTAGAGCAGTAGGAATCCGCAAAGGTAAGTACCATAAATATATTAATTTTCTACTTTGTTGTTGAGCCTGACTGGGAAGGAATCAAACAAGTTTCTTTAATATATTGGTGTAACGAGTTTAATAGTCCTAGGACAGTTACGAGAAATTCCTTCCATTTCGGAAGATAACTTCAGTGTCTTGGAAGACATGGGTAAGAACAATACGAGTTATTAATTGTGTTCCGACAAGTATTGTGGGTATTTGAAAAAACAGGAAGTGAAGTGATGTTCAATATTCTCATATACTAGTGAAAAATATGATATGGTGAATACATTATAGTACAAAATGCTTTATGAAAATATTACTTTCGTTTATTTGTTTGTCCAAGAACTAAACATGAGATGTTAATATTCTTTTCAGAAACACTTGCATATGGTAAAATGTTTTCTGTGGGTATTTTTAAGATATGTAAACATGAAACTTATGTATCCCTTAGCTTAATTATGTGTAGACTGTAGATAACAATGTTAAGTTAGTTGAATGTAATATGTGTTTCAAATACGTCTAATATAGTAAAGAATATACAATTCTGTATCAGACTAAGACACATAGGAGAATCTAAACATACCATAACGGTTGTCACATACAACCGGTTGTATTATAGAAGGTTTTCACACACTGATCGAATTGCCAGAGAATCATATCAGATAATATCCAAGAAGTCACTCCTCAACACGGACCACCTAACTCTTAAACACCAGCCTAACTTCCCCTAATCTAAGATACCAATCCAAACCCTACCCCAATAACATCCATAGGCAATACAAAAATTCGAAATATCAATAATGCACCATACGTATAACTTACTACATACTTCTCCACACAATATTAATAACTATAATTAGCATTATAATGTATTTGTTGTTTGACATATTAAATCATAACAATAAATGAAACCCACTTTACTATTTCACTTCAAAACACACACTCCGAAAAAAAAGTAGATTATATCACATCATTAATTTTATATTTTCTGTTGTCACAACGCTCCAAATTTCACTACAAATATACACAGCACTGCACTATCTAATTCCAACATAAATTCAAGTTCAGTTTCAAGTGATAATATACTGGTTAAATCTCTGCATTAAAACGAGGCAGACATTTCCATAAAAAACTAACACCAATATTAAGGAGAACTATCTAACTTCATACCACAAAACATGCCTTTGTAAATAGATGTAGGTACTTCACTATTGTTTCTTTACATTCATTCTATATTATTTCCCATCTTACTTTTATTTAAATACTACGTTCAACTAATTTCGAAAAGCGTGCAGCTTGAGGAAAAACGTTGTTACTGTGATCTACATTCTACAAAACAGGAAACTAGCCAATACATAAGTTTGATATTCAAATAGTTTCGAAAGGACGTCCGTTTGAAAATAGTATAAGATGTTTATCTATATTAATTGTTTGGAAAACAAACAGAATGAAAACCTGATGACTTACGAAACACCAATCTTTAGCAAAGGGAGAGAGAAAGCGAGAATGTTGTTGTATGGTTTGTTAGCAAGAATTTACATTATATATATACCTAACATAAACAATATCTTTTTACCTCATAAAATTAAGTATCTGACGCTTAATTTTAGCCAAAATGTATATGAAAAAAGGTAGGATTGAACGATAATGCTCAAAACTCACTATATCCATTTTACATGCAATGAATTACTAATTCAATTTGCTCTTATCGTTTTGTCTTATATTGAAACTAGTACAGACTCTAACTTATGTGAAACGCAGAATGGAACTCGCTCCCTAGCTTCATTACATCTTGATTTTTAATAATTTCAAACTATACTTATTTCGATACAAGACTTGGATTAAATTACCAATAGGTTATCAGTATTGAAGTGTGACTTTCGATTATTCTACACGACGGTTTGGTCGAGAAAGCAACAGTCGTTTCAGCAAGAGGTATGCATATCCAACGTCTGGTCCATCAATGTCTTTTTGATTTCAATATGAGTAAAAAATTAATATATAATCAGATTAATCACAACTAAAACTTATTAGCTGGCTTGGAATTCATTTTCTGTTTTTTTAATGTTTTAAGTTTGTTTCTATTGTTGTTGTTGTTATTACTGCTGCTGCTGCTGTTGTTCAATTCTCCACTTCATAATGTTAAAACCCTACTGTTTATTGTAATAAACAGTTCATAGTTTGTAAAGAAAACTTAGAACTGAATTAGAGTATTGTCTATATGCACAAAATATTGATGTTTCTAACAAAATTTGCAAAAATTTTTTAAAGGAATAAATATATAAATTGTTTTACTGGGAAAATAAAATAACAAATTAACGTATAATAAAAAATTATAGTGAAACTATTTGCAGTGTATTGCCAAGAACCAGCAGATGCATTCGTTACTTAAATGATATGTGTAGTTATATTATAGTTTTTTTTTCACTATTGCTCTGTTTACTTTGTTACTTGTTGATAAATTAGTTTCAGCAAAACAGGCTTACATGAAGACTGTTTTAAAACAGAATTTACTTATTACACGATTGCTTATTTTGAGCACTAAGGTTTCGTTTAGTGTAAAGTAATAACGACCGATAACAATAAGTACTTGGAAATTGAAGATGAAGCACAAATCTGACCATTCATCATCATTTGATGGATAGAAGAAACCAATGATGACAAAGATTTCACTAAACTGTAAATTGTGTTCATTGTGAGTATTTTTCTTGTATAGTTCATTAGTATAAAAACATTTTATACTAACATCACTTATTTTGTAAGGTTGCCTTAAAAAAAATTGCATAGTCTTCATACAAAAGGTCGATTTTAGATCATGGTAGGCTCCGTATCTCGAAAACAGTAACTCCTATAAAAAAAAAGCTTCGATTTACCCCAACTTGTTTAACCCCGCAATTGACTCCTAAACCTGACGGTACCACCCATTTGGGGATAAAACAAAAAGACAGACAGAATGACAGACACACTTTTCTATCAATCGTAAATATTCTGTGTTTCGGCTACAAAAAGTCGTAAATTTTTAACCCCTTCACCGATTTTGACGTGCTATACACCGTTTTGAAGGCACTGAAGCACAGATTAATTCCCAAAGTGTTTGCAGCCTATATGGTCTGGGGTCAGTTCTATCGTCAGAAACGTGAAATTTTAAATTCTTTTTCGCACCGTCCTAGGGGGCCCCAGGGAGGTCCTACCGATTTTTGTGTCTTAATATGGCAAAGAGTTTGAAATGCAAATCCAAGCATCAAAATCGGGCTTATAGTTCATTAGATCTGAAACTAGCTGTATACATAGAGTGCCGCTAACAGACTCATTTGTCAGCGTCACTCAAAGAATTACCGTTCTTCATGATATAACAGACTATTTATCAAATAGAACTGAGTTAGATTATTATTCACTCGTTTACGTAATTTCTGAATTACAAATTTAATTTGGGAAGCAAATGTACTTGGAGATCTACTAGTGATTTACATAATTAAGGATATATTTGTTAAAGTAATTTTATATAGTTACCGTTAATTAATATGTGGTAACCAGGAATTACTCCAGAATTTTCAGTTTGGGGATGGGGTGGAAAGTCAAAATTGGGAGGGTGCAAGTGGGTTTTTGCAGGGTTTCTATCGATTTTTGACCGTAAACATCCTGAAGTTGGGGCGTGTGCTCAAGAATTTGGAGTGACACCCGCAGAGGTGGGGGGCGCTGGAACCAATGGTGGTAACATAACTTGTAAAATCGAGCTTTTATAATAAGGTAAATATATTGTACTGAAACTAGTAAAAGATTACAGACAAAGTAAGTTTATTAATTGTTTAAAATATAGTATCTATGAGTCGTTCATGGGTAAAAATCCACAATGATCTCAAGTTGTTCTATAGCAGAATTCTGTTTTCTTCCGTTTTACTTTTTATATTTTTTTCAGCCAAATATTCGAAACGTGCTTTGAAAGGAAATTAAGACAAATCATTACCATGTCAAGTAATGTAAGAATAAAGAAAAAAAGCAAATATGATAGGGATATAGTAGTGACTGCCTCCACTGAAATTACCTTCCATGCGTGGGAACAGAAGTGGATAAACAACCACAACAGTGTACCTATCAAGATGTTGAGGCAGGGTTTATTATTAATAATAATAACACGCTTAAATAGTTCTAAATCTTGAGAAACAATCTCATTTGGATGATTATGGGAAATATTTCCTATAAATAAATTATTTACTCCACAAAAAATTGTCAGTCACTTTCAAATCATCGTGTCGACAAAAGGACGAAATAATTGTACCTTTTTTCTGCTTCAACCATCCCTATAATTTTATGAGACTCAATTCAAAATCCATGCTTTGGAGAAAGTTGTTTGAAATCTACAATAAATTTGAACTAAAATAGAACTTTTCAGGTGTTAATACATGTAGAAAGTGTGAGGAGCAAACAAGTAAAAGCACATAAGTCTATTTTTAGATAGTAAAAAGTGTGTTTGTTTTAAAACCTACATGAAAAACTTCATCGAATAATACGTAGTAATTTTAAGATTGAAGTACTTAGCCCATCGTCATATGTACTTCCTTGATAAAATCACTTCGCATGATTCACTACAACTCTTCATTAAGGTTTTAAAGAGAACAATACTTTTTTTTTTATCTAAAAATGGACTTGTGGGCTTTTGTTTCGTTGCTCCTCATATTTGTTTTGTTTTAACTCCCTCCTTTGCGATGACCTATGATATAGAAATAATTAATGCTGGGCAAAATTTCTATTCTTTACTCTTACAGGTATTATAAGAAAGGGTAGTTTGGAGTTTTTTTTTTTTTGATCTTGGGATTGTTTACAGTCATTTTAGTTTGGCTTTTTGAGTATATACTGCTTATTATTGCTGATTCAATGATTGTTATCAAATCAATATTACATTTTAAAACTAATCTCTTATTTTTATTAACACAAAAAGTACTTTTCTTTGTTTAGAAAAAAGTTGAAAGATGTTATTCAATTCTGAGAAATGGAATATAACAAACAGCAAAAGGTCTCCATAATTTTGAATTGTATCAAAATGCGTAAAGGATTATCTCTGCAAATATAAGTCTATTTAGGTGTGTTTTGATGTTATTAAAGCAAATTTGAGATAATGTTTTTTATTATAAAGAAATTTAAAAAACAATATTTGTCTAAGTAGATCGTAGGCTTCCAATAGGAACTGTGAAATCACGCATATTCAAGTCGTGCTGCTGACATTCTTACTGAGGTTTACCAGCGCTTTCCTCAGTTACACCACACAAATACAGGGATGATATATATGCACATATTCTGGTCGCTACCCTTCCATCTGTTTTCTCAGTAGAAGCTGATGGCTGTCATCCATTAGGCTAAAAGGGCTTACAATTTAGATGCCAATAAACACCCAAGAAAGGAATATTTTTAAAAAAAATGTACGTGTCGCAATATTTGTCCTGTATTTGACATTGTTAGCGCATATTTTCAAGGTTTTGTTTCCCCATAAACTTCATTTTATCTCTTATCTGATCAAAGTTTCTTTTTTGGCTATATTTTGCTATTTTCAAGATCTTTAGAGCTAGACCATTTGTGTTTCAGATGTAATTCTTTAAGTAGGAGATGTCTGTAGAAAAGTGAAATGAAATTGATTTCCTTCATGGAATTTACAGTTCGAAAACTATTATAAAGAAATCACATCTCATCCGAGACTGACAAAAGAAACGAAAAATATGTTAAAACAAACCATAGCAACTTAATGTTAAAAATGCTCTCCATTTATTTTCATGTCTTTTCCTTTCGACTATTCAATTCTTTTGATTATATATGCAGCTAAAAACACAGCTTCTTTCTTGTTTTATACTTCGATAATGGATGCCATTAGTGTTGAATAAATTCCAAATATAAGTGCTGTTTGAAGGGAAACATTTTCTTTATATTATTCTATTCTTCAGGTCAAACTCTGAAATCACCGTCAATATTGTCTTAACGACAATGTTGTCCGTTATTGACAAACCAAACTACTTATTTTAAACGATATGTGTTGTATCTTTCCTAAAAAAATTTTAGTGACAATTGTTGTTACTTTAGACATATGTACTTACTTAAAATTAACAATTTGTGTTATACACACTCTGAGATTATGTTTCGAAAGCACCTTCTCTCATCTTCAGATACGGGTTCTCTTTCTTTCTCTCTCTCTATCTTTCCTTTCGTGTTTTCTCCTTTCCCCTTTCTTTCGTTCTCTCCTTGTTTCTTTCTTTTCTTTCTCTTTTGTCTTGCTCTTTCTTTCCTCTTCTTTCTCTCAATTTCTATACTTTTTCCCCTTGCTTTTTAGTTCTTTCTTTCTTTGTTCCCTCTTTGGTCCTTTATTCTGAGATATATTTATTCGCTGACAGGAGTCCACCAAAGATCTCATGAATATTATTATGTGGCCTTGTAAAAGGGTTTTGCTCTGATGAATTCATTTTAAGTTACCAAATAAGTTCTTCTGTTTATGGATCATTTTGATTTTGCTTTAGGGTAAGTAAGATTGATTAAGCTTTGTTTCAGGGCATTGGAAGGTGTTCTGCTTATCTGATTTTTTCTTTCTTTTGTATGTGGTTCTCTATGCGGTATGATGAATTTACCCCTTTTTATCCTTATTCTGTGAGTATACATCCTTCGGGTGTACTTTCTGTATTTCCCTATCCTCATTTCTGGCACTCTTCCCTTTTCTAAAATACACAGATATACAGATAAACGGAACTCAAATCTACGAAATATTGCACCCAGGCCAAGGACAATTGTCTTAGTTCCTCTTCCCTATCTCCTAACTCTAAACGCTGTATGTGTTAGCGTTCAGAAATTTGCGTGAGCAGACAGTACAATTCTGATCCTTACTTATTTTTGTTGGTGAAATTGTCTGTCCACAACGATATCAGAATTAAAAAGTAGATACGAATTGCTACATTCACAGTAAATTTCATATACCACCGAGGATTTTTAGTGAAAGATTTATCTACAGGTTTTGGGTAATATAATGCCATTTTGCCAACTGGCGTCCCCTTAACACAAATCCTGAACCTGTCCGCTCTGTTCATTTTCTCTACTACCTTTAAAAAGCTTTTATGAAAACCCTAGCAGCTTTACTATTGTGTGTGTCAAGTTTCTAGCCTTCTGTCTCAAGATTCTACTACGTAAGTATTCTTTATTTCTACCGTTCTACCATCTTATCTATCAAAGAGGTAGAAGAAAGGTAAAGGTGGTAAGTAAATATAATTTTTTTTGTACCTTTTTACCATCTTATCTATCTGTCTATATTTAAAACAGGTAGAAAAACGGAACTCAAATTATAGAATATCAAGACATTATTTTTTTATTATTATTTTGGGATCCGCCTAACCACCCCTGCCTCTTTGCATGCTTTGCACAGATTGAGTCGTCCACTTTCTGGGTCGTGCAACATGTACATCTTAGTACTTTTCACTGGGAAAGGCTTGTCCCTAGAGTTTGTTGGATTACCGGAATTCTGGCATTCCAAGAATCTCCTATGTTCCAGCTGTTCATGACAGCTGGTGTTTCGGGACGAACTTTTGACCAGGCCGTCCAGAATGTTCTTCTGGTCTCTGTTCTTGGATTGTTGGAACATTTGCTTGGGAGGGGTCCCTATCTATTATTTGCATTATTTTATTTTTTTACAAAAAAAAAACATACGATACACATAGGAACATTTTGAAAATGGCTTCTTCTTCTTATCAGCGACACCCTGTAACGAGACTAATAAGATTAATTGCTGCTTTTGTTGGTTGGTATCTTCTTTCTGCTTTATTGTTATTACTGTCCCATCACAGGGGTAGCCATCCGGTCTTCTTCTGCTCTGCTGTTCTTCATGATGTTTCCTATCCTGAAGGGGGAAAAGAGAAGCTGGTACAACTGCTTGCTAGGCAGTTCTGGATGCATGCACTGTTCTGCATGAATTTTTCCTTCTTCTTTTCTTCCTCTAGATGATTATCCATACTCATGCAGCGCACATTGACTCGCAGGTTTGGTATGCACATATTCGACACGTAGTTACGGTTTTCGCAAAAGCGTTTTCACATGATAGGAAAGAAAATATATAGAGCCGACTGAGACAAGGCCGGATAGGCAATATAATAGGTGAGATTTTAATAGAAAGGAAAGAAATTGTACTTACATAGTATCTTGAGGAAAATGAAATAAACCATTACACTTATAACACTATAAAGTCACTTAAAATTTTCGGCGTCAGCCGTCTTCAATTATAGACAAGAAAGAAGTTCACTGAACAGACGTGCACAATTTGAAGGGATAGAAAAACAAGATGGTGGACGTCCACATCGAAAACAATTGATAACGTTCTGCGCGTGCCCATGTACTAATGGGAAACGGGTTTTGGAAATGGTGTTTTGTGTTGAAAATTGAGCTGGGTGTAATAATAATAATAATAATAATAATAACTGAGTCTCAGTAAAGGAAACGCAGTCAGGAAAGTGGAATTCGGTATGAAAATCGCAGGCGAAGAAAGTGGGATAAAATATTGTAAACGCAGTCAGAACAAGGGGAATTAGTTTAGAAAACGCAGTCAGAACAAGGGGAATTAGTTTAGAAAACGCAGTCAGAGAAAGTGGGATATAGTATAGGAAACGCAATGAAAAGGGAGTAGGTTACCGAGTTAATCACAAAACGTGGGGATCAGTATAGGAAACTAAAAAAATTGAAGTTAATGGGCAGGGAATAAGGGAAAGTCCTATATATATATAAGATAGTAAGGAAGGTGCTTAGCTGGCAGGATGCAAAGACGTACATCACAAACACACAAGGAAAGCGGCAACGTTTTACAAAAGCGTTTTCACATGATAGGAGAGAAAATAAATGGAGAGGACTGGTACGAGATTCGTGCTAAGGAGTCACTATGTTGCCAACTAATGCTGGGTAAGAATGTGGCCAGGTTATGGGGCCTAGAAAATTACTAGATGCGTCAGAGAAAACATCAACTGGAGAAGAAAGTCAGGGGTTGGTGAGGGGCTTCCTAAAGAAATAAGATCGTAAAGAATCAGAGGAGAGGGGAAAATAATAATAATAAAGATGAAAGAGAAGAAGGAGAATAAAGAAAGTATATTGGATAATAAAATAAAAATGAAAGTAGAGACTGTAGGAAGAAGCGATTGGAAGAAGTAGCGAAGAAGGAGAAGAAGAAACTGCGCTGCAGGTCGTTTGTTTCATTTATGGCCAGGTTCATAGTTGACGGATAGGATAGAGATGTCTCCTGACTCCCATCTCTTTCTAACTGTGGCAGGCGAGTCAGTGTTCAGAATTTTCTGGATTCTGACTCGGAAGGTTCTGTGAAAGGTGTGCCGTGAGTCAAGTGTGTTAAGGTACGTAGAGGTGCGAAAGCTGTGATTAGGAGAAGTAACGATGGTTGTTGATGCGGATTCCTAGAGGTTTCACCAACGTAGAAGCCAAAAGATATGTTACAGAGTACGGAGTAAATGAGGTTGGGAGATACGAAACTGCAGGGATGTCGGAAAGAGTATGTCTTGTGAGTGACGGGATGTTCGAAGGTCAGACTGGGATCAAAAAAGACAGCATCTGGAGCGGGTTCTATTGTACCTGCCAGGTCTGTGGGATAGAACCGAGTTGATACAGTTCTGGTGAGAATCGATTGAGATTCAGAGTTCTGAGGTAGATTATTCTGGAGCATAACGTGAAAACTCTTGCAGTTTCAAGTGAGGGAGTGAGTATGAAGTGCGCCAGTTTGCTAAGTTTTTCGGAGGGCCTGAGGTTGAAGTGGTATTGAGTGAGAAGTTTGGGATCAGAAGGAGGAGGCCGATTTGAGTTGGGTGATTTCTGGTACGGTACAATTGTTTACTGATGAGGTGATAGGGATATCCACAGGTAATGAGAAATGAAGATAGGATACTGATATAATTTTTAAGTAAGTCGTCAGAGGAGCAGATGCAGGAGCCCCGGTCTGCAACAGCTTATGGAAGAACGTTTGGTATGTAAGGTGTAGATTGGAACTATTGAAATGGAAATATTTCATACTGTTGGTAGTTTTGATGTGGACGCCTGTCTCCAGTCTATTGTTCTTGATCCAGATATGGATATCTAGGAAAGTTATGTGTTCCTGGAGAAGGACTTTGTGAATTTAACGGGAAAGGTGCAGTTGAGGTTTTGCAGGCATGTTTCTAGTGACTCTTTCCTGTCCATGGGTACATATTAAGGAAATGTCATCGATATAGAGAAACCAGATGTGGAGGAGTTGACTAGGTTTGAGAGGTGTGGAGTTGAGGTATTGAGTCTCCAGGCGTTCCATGAAAAGATTGGCGTATGAAGGGACCATAGGAGTGCCTTTGTTCGCCTTTCATCTTTATGTTTATTATTATTATTATTAGTAGTATGTTCTCCTCCTCTCCAATTTCTTACCACCTTATTCCTTTAGGAAGCCCCTCACCAACTACTAGTAACCTCCACACTTGCTTCTCCATTTGGTATTTTCTCCGACCCATCTAGTCATTTTCACGCGTCCATAACACTGTTACCCACACTGTTTTTGTGCATTTTCTCTCGTCATGTGAAAAAGATGGTAAGAAGTGGTAAAAAGAGGTAGAGAAAAGGGTACTTACGTTACAGAATAAAAAGAGAGGCGTACATAACCATCGCAAAGGCAACAGAAAAGCGGCAACGTTTCACAGAAGCGCTTTCACTTGAGAGGAAAGAAGATGGACAGAGAGGAGTCGTGCGAGACTAGTGGTAAGGATTCACCATGTTGTCTATTTATACGTTTGAAAGTTAGCGTGATTTTGGGGTAGATGTGTAATTTGAAGTACCAGTTCTTTCTTGTATTCCATAATTGATTTTCTGGTTGATTCATATCAAAAATGTACATCTTTGTATATCCGTAGTTTTGTGTTAGAAGGAGTAATTAAATTAATTTCTTTATAGAAGTCATTCTTTTGAGAACATAATTTGAGGGCTTAATTTTTTAATAGATTTCCCATAGATTTTTTCTGTACGAATGACTGGGATTGAAAGTATATTAATGGTTCGTGCTGTGGATTATCTGTAGACTGTGGCTTGGAATTTATTATCTTAAGCGTATTTTGATCACACAACCTGCTACCATCTTGCGTAAAATAAAATTAAAATAAAACTCACAAGTCAAAACAATTAATAATTCACTAAATTTAAAAAAAAAATCATTGGACTTTGTCGGTTGGTTAAAAGATTAAAAATAAAAGTAACTCACAGAGAAAACTTGAATTACGACCACTTTCCTGTTCACACTTTTTCTGTAAGAGAGTTTTACCATTAACCTTTTTACCACCCGACAAAGTCCAATGGATTGCACTAAATATTCTGGATTATTAATCCATTTGACGTATCCTAGGGAAGTACTATTGTTTGTATTTTATTTAGAAGAAGCATAATTACACTCAACCTACACACCTTCTGCACTTTTGAAAAGTTTCCTTTCTTTGCATTAATCTCCTGACCATTCCAGTCGTTGTCATTCCTGACTATTTCCTCTGGATGTGTTCTGAAATAAAGGAAACACGAGATAATTTTATGTATGTAATTTGAGGTAGTACAGATCATAAATATTTACAGAACACATCAAAATTGAAAAACAATTACTTTTAGTCTATCATTGTCATAATCGACTTAAGACATCGTTGATTTCAATATTAGTAGTAGTTTGTGATGGCTGCGTAGATGTGTCTTTTATTGTATTAGTAATTCAGCATTTAAGTAAAATAATTAATAATAAAACAGTTGGTAAATAGATGTAAAAAATTGTTGGTAGATTGACGTATCGTATTACTTAGTAGACATATAAATGAATATGCTGTCTATGAGGAATGTAATAAAATCTGTACAAGTATATTTAAATCTTAATTTTTCGTTAATTTAATTCACGAAATGTTGTCATCAATTCATTTTATTCTTCTTCTTTTTGTTTACATTATAGGATGTCCGATGAGTGGGTTTCGATTCTGTGACCTTCTCACTAAACTTCGGAGGTAAGTTTAAATGAAAGAAACATCATTTGTTACTACCTAATGAACTCTTCTTGAACGTTGGTATTATATTTCAAGACTAATTAAAATTACAGACATCGTTTTCAACATTATGCAGATAAAAATGTCATTTATTCTTCAATGGTGAAAGTAAAGTTTGCCAGAAGTATATTCGTGTTAGTTCCTTTCATTTTTCTCTCGATTCAGGCCAGACCCAAACGAATTTCATATGCAGAGTTCCTGATGATATCGAGGCCTCCTTCTGTTTCATAAGGTCTTTGTTTCTTACACCATGCAGCTTAAATAGTCCATTATGACGTATTAAGTGATTTACCCTGTTTAAAAGCTCTTCTCAGTGACGTCCAAATCCACGTTGATGTTAGTTCAGCCCATTTCTTCCATCACACATGTTCATTTACGAAGCATTTATAACTTAAATTAAACTGTGACGGAGTTCAAGAAGATTATACCACACTGTTTAATTATTACTCTGCGCTAGCTTTTAAAACTAGGAACCTATTTACAGACTAGGGAAAGGGGCGAAATTCTTTGGCACTTCGTGTGCTTTTCCTGGCACCTCACTTACCTGTTCCTGGAAGAGGGAAAATCATTTTTACGAAACATTTAGAAAACAGTTCGGAATTTTGTACGTTCTAATAATTACTATCTAAAAGCGATATTTGATTTATCAGAGCCATTAAAAATTTTCTGAATATATGAACCCAGGAAGTGAAGGGAACGGTTAATCTCGATCGTCCACTTCCATTCTAAACCAATATGAACCAAATTTTCAGTTCTAACTCACTTTTTACGCTTGTTATCGCTGTGCGGCCTGTTTTGTATGTATGTCTTAATTCTTACAAAAATAAAAATATTATTTGCAGCGTGTACATAATATGTACACAGTCCGATACATGCATAACTGAAGAATTAAGACACAATCGCGACGTTTCGATTCCTTGATAGCATCTAAGGCACACAATCATACATTTTAATAAAAAGTTATATTTCTGGACACGAGTTAGTAGCACTGACAGCTGGGTGCTGGGGGAAGAACATACACTGTATGTCAAGTTCGGTACTCCTACGTCTAACGTAATGAAATAAATTTGAAAAGTTGAATTGTTTAGATAATAAGTTGTCAACACTGGTAACTTATATACTATGGGACGATGACACCCACAACATTTTTATATTCTATCTGATAATGTTAATGACATTTTTGGTACAAATATGTTTTAGAGAATGGATGTAATTTGAAACATTGAATTTATATACAATTGTTTGGCGACAGTTTCTTTCTGCACCAACGAAGGTTGTTCCGGAGGCTCTGACCTTGTCTAGACAACACTTTTCCAACGACACCACAACCACGTCTTGTGGTTCATGAGATATATTTTTCGACGCGGGCTTGCAGCATAGAAAACGGCGTGTTTGGGAACGAAAAGTGACAGTGTGTTTCTATTATATCGACTAATGCTCATTCAAAGGTATCGGTGATGATACGTCTAACTGATTGAAGCAGTTTGAAATTTTTTTAAAAGAATTAAACAAAATATGCTGGAAATACTGGCTAGGTTAGGTGGACACTCGCAGTATTTTTCTATTGTGTCAAATAGTGTTTATGCAAGTTTGGTGCAGACATGTCTAACGGAATGAAAGCATTTTGAGCAATTGATTTTTTAGAAAACATGTTGCCAACACTGAACCAATAGACCAATCAAGACGATTCCGGCGGTTCAGTGCTAGTCTAGCCGATAAATTTCTAATAATACCTCAAACACCTCGCTACACCTTGTGGTCTCTGAGATTTAATTAGTGGACACGGACAGACGGAAGACTGAGCGGGATTATAAGGAACAGTTTTGATTGATCTATTCCATTGAGTTATAATTTCTACAGAGAGCACAAGGGTAAAAGTGCTTAGGATTCAATAGCTCATTTAAAAAGAAAGTCGGAGACTGACGACATCTCTGCAAAATAGAAAATACTGATAAAACTGAGAGCGACAAGTGGAGCTAAGGTAGATTTTAAGGGCTTCAGCTCCCTGTAGCACCATAGAATCGCTTTACTTAGAAGGTAACTTATTGAATCTGTGTCAATTACTCAAATAGAAGCGAGTAAGCTTGGTTATTAATTCACTTCTGCCTCTTTCGGTAACAAATAAGAGTCTGTTAAACACGCAAATCAAGTGTTAGTTTTTCTTATTGAAATGTGACGAGTTTCTCTAAAAATCCACTGTTACTACAATATTAACGAGAATTACATCTTTACATAAATTTTCCGCTCTAGTTTAGTTTTAAATGTTGTTATTGTAGGAAAGAAATCCAAGTTTTGATATTGCTATTTTCAGTAAAGATGTTTGTTAATGACAACACATGTTTCTAACGTACTAAACGCGGATGTGTTTTAAATAGGAGTTTTATTTGCCAATGAGAAAGAAATAGTAAACTAATTCCTAAGGAATATCTCAATGTTGGAAAAAGAGTTCACTGTATTGTGTTTGAAAATATAATTCAGAGTTTGAAAGGTGGTATCTGTGTTGCTATTATTCGCTGTAAATGTATTAGCTTATCATACAGCCCCTGGACGCCTAGATCACTTTCTCCTGAGTTCTATTCCAAAAGAATTTCTTATCGAATTTCTATACAAATTTCGGAATCGCTACAGCTTTGGAGGAGTTACAGAGATTAAGTAATATGTAGAATGTTTAATAATAGAGAATTTGCTCAAATGATTTGATGCTGGATCTCTTGATTGAAATTGTATTTAACTCTGCTGCAAACCGTAATCATAGAACTTGCTTAACAGGAAAATAATGAATAACGTTAAAAATAAAGTTTTATTTTAAAGAAAACTTTGGTAATTTATACATTTATCTACCTGGTGAGGCCATGGTACTGACATCTATTGCCGACGGAGCAAGTTCAGAGAAACGAGCGTTTGGGCAGCGATATTTAAATGAAATTTTGGGAGACGAACATCATGAAAATAAAAACTTGATTCCACACACACAGCTTTTCACGAGCAAGGCCGTAGGTTTCTTTACGAACTAAACAATATATTAAAACAATTAAAGAGTTGTTTAGATAATAGCATTTCGCTACAATGCACAGTTTTGCCCCTTCTGTTTTCTTAACTTACCTAATAAAGTTTAGATACGTCTTAATTCTCAGAATATTAGAATATATTTTATATTTCACATGTGTTGTTTCAAATGGAGAAATAGCTGCAGGAAGCCTCCCGCACACAGGAGAGGAGGTCACCGAATCAAAACCTACAGCAGCTCCACGTCAATTAATGAGGTAAGATTCCTTTAAGAGTTATATTTTAAGACTCACGTTTCGTTAACAGTAAGATAGACTTTAATGGGATACAGTACTTTTACTTTGTTGGATTCACAGAGAGTAGTTTCTATGGGAAGATGATATTATAATAACAAGTGGAAAGTGAAGTAGTTAATGTAACATAAAGCACGTTTTACAACTGATGCAAAGGTGTTCATTAAAAGCAGAGATATAGAGTGAAATTAAACCAATCACTGTTATTTTAGTCAGGAACCCTACATCGAAATAGAAACCAGATCTTTCTAATTTCTAAATGGATTTCATGTTCTTGTAAACATTATTTCATCCACTACAGCGACCACAGTATAATTCTTCTTACTTGACGTCTAGAAAAGGATGATTTCTGTTCTTAATTGAAAAGCAGAGATCAAAATAACTATCGTTTGAAAGAAACAAAACAAAATAACTACGGTAAGAATTCATAATGATGATGATTTTAGTAATGATGATTGTGAGGAGAGGAAACTTATGAAGGTTCAATTCTGGGAAGAGTAATGTCAATCCTGTAGAGGAATTATATTCAAGAGCGGAGACACTTAGACCCTTTGGTAGTCAATATGAGACGAGTGAAACTTGTAGCCCAATATATACAATAATGTTACAGCAGTTTTGATACTAAGCACTACAATTGACTCTTACGATAAAGTTTGAGAAACAAACATTATAGTATAAAACACCATGGTGAAAATACTTTAAAATTACTATTCAAAATATTGATAATTTACCTTTTTCTGTTTAAACTCCGTTGCTCATTTAGTGTCTGTGTGATAAAGTAATGTTTCTGCATTATTTAAACTATGTATAAAAGAAAACAAAAGTGTCAAAATACACGCATGATAAACATTGAGTGCTACGTACAACGTACTTTTCAAAATAATTTAAAATTAAAATAACCAATCAAAAAAAATGAGCTCTAGATAATAATAAAAAAATCATGTAGATGACCATTACAATATCTTAAATTCTCTAGTTTGGAAAACTATCTACTTCTGAAAATTCGAACATATTCTCTGTATGTTCGTTTTGACAGCATAAATAGGAAAATAATGACGTTACATATTTAAAAAAAAATGTTTATACACGACCGAAAACCTAACTTTTGCACATGGTATATATGTCGTGAAGGCTTTAAAAAAGGTCATATTAAAGTAGCAATTAGCAAAATATTATAAAGAGAAGATGTGATCCGTAAAAGAAAACATATAAACAAATATGGTTGTAATGAGATAACTAACATGATGATACTAACTTCATTGCGCAACATTTTAAGGCTTATAGAGGACATGAGGATGATCAACTTAAAAATATAATTTAGGATCGCTGTCGATTCCTTTAAAAGATAATGTGTTGTAGTCATCTGTCTTGATTAGCCTCTTCTGCAAGCTATTAATATGACACTTCCGATTGCTGTACACAACTTCGGATCGCATCATTTGATTATTATCCGCGGATATGCTCTAGAATCATAAAAACGTAACCGATATCGTTCTAAGAGCCTAATGTTACAGACAGGCCCACAAGAATCTTTCAAAAGATCAACAGCAACTGCTCTTGATATCGTCTACTAGTACTAACTTTTATTCGATGATATTAGCGTCACATTTTGTAGCAAATATAAAACAGAAAAGAGAATAACTGGGTCATTTTAAATATTTGTGAATTGTGACTCATTATAACACTTAAATAAAAATATAATTATGAATAGCAATGGTTAAAGATGCATTTACGAAACAGGAAAAGAAGATTATATTGTAGAATAATGAATGAAAAAGTAAAAATACATGATAGAGCAAACATTTTTGTATGGAGAATTGATGTGTTCATCAGGGGAAACGAAACAGAAATGAAACTGAATTGGAAGGCTCTAGAAGTGTACACGTATATGAGAACTGAAATAATTAGCTGGATTACTAATTAATGTATAGCACATATTATTTGCAGTACTCGGAAGAAAAGGAATGAAAGTGACGTTGAAAAATTAAAAGAGATTTGAGTTCCCTTTCTCTGTATGATATAAAATATGGAGACTTAGTGTTATATTTCGTGACATATATAAAAGACTTACTTAAATTTTTATGTATGTCTCTGTGTCACATGCATTCTTTTGGCTCTGGACCCCTCATTTTTTAATGTAATTAGTTAGAAGGTTATTAGGGAAGACTGCGTGCAAAATATTAAGCTTCAGGGGAACTGACCTGATCTTCATGACTCCAAAAGAATATAGGTGAATGGATTTTTACCAATAAATATCATTTCATTCAAGATTTTACATTTTTCATTTACTACCACTACCAACAGAATTGATTATTTATGTTAAGTATTAACTGAAGCAAAAATATTAATTAATATTTTTCTTTCAGTCTTTGTAGATATTATACTTTCGTTACTAGTGTAACATAGTACACCCTTAATTTATTTTAGTATTACATAGTCATATCCTCTGTCTATCTTATTTAACTTACATTTATGGACGACACAGCCACTCTTGGCCTGAACCTGACGCACGTTTGAGAAATTACATCAGACTCTCGTCCGAGTCTAAGGCGCGGCAAGAAAGTGGGAACTTTTCTGACTTTTCATGTTCTTTCCTTGTTTAATCAATAGATGATATTCTGTGTTTCTTCAATGTAAGATGAGAGTTTCGTTTGTAAGTAGATGTCAAGAGACCAGGCTCTTGGTTAAGCATCATATTGGAATTCGCTTAATGAAACTGAGATAAACTGGAAATATTGGGTAAGTATGACGAGTATTGGAACTCGAACCTGTGTGCTTCCCCATTGCCGGTCCGATGGTGGGAACTGTAATACTAGACCATGGGAACATATAATTTTGGTCTTCTGTTAGTAAGGAGAATAAGTGTATAGATTCTTAAAGTGTTACGATTCACAATCGAAAGAGTTTACTTTAGTTCCTACATTTATTGACTACACATTGGAAAAGTTTGATTTAAAACCGAACCCCATCACAAGTCTGAGGAATGTTAGCGGAAAGTAAGACAGGGAAGGGAGTATTCAGGTGCTTAATTCAAGGTACCATCCTGGCATTCAATTTGTTTAACTTGCTGAAAAAATTCAATTAGAATAAGCATAACTTGAACCTATACGAATTCCAGAACTGAACCGCGACCTGACTATTTGACTACAAGGGATGCACATTTGACATAGTCAAGTAACGTTACAAAATAATAAAACTGAACAAAAATCGAACATAATATTAGCATTTCATTTATATGAGAACCGTAATACTATTTTTTGATATGCACTAACAAAGGAAACTCACACTTTACTGTTAAGGTCGAATCTAGAAGCCAAAGTCTGGTAGACTTACCAGTTCTTCTAAATATCTGTAAGCTGGGTTTCATAGAAAATGGCCGATAAATATTCGCAACGTTAGCAAACTTGCATATTATGGCAACAGTGAATCAATAACAAGCAAAATACGTGAATGGTGGGCAATTGTAAATCTGAAAAGTATGGTGGATTAGTATAGTCGTATTATGTGATTTCTCCAACTTAGAAAATTTATCATCGGCTATATTTAATGACTGTGAGTGTACATGACAGTGGTCGAAGTGAGACAGTATGTGCCATTATACCATACCGGCTCTGGTTGTCTAGGACTAAAAGCATACCGCTCTGGTTTTTGGGACTAAAAGCATACCGCCGCTGAAAAATATCATGCCATCAGAGAAATACACGGTATATTTTATAATGAGTTCTTACTTTCAAGATAGCCATTTTCCATCTCTGTTAAAATGGTTCTCGAAGTGGATTTATCCAGAGCTAGTCTAGTGGACAAGTACTTCCTGTTCTGACAGCGCTGAGTTTCGTTTCTAACATTATCAATTGTCATGGTAGCTGTCGGATTTGTAATGATATAAAATAATTTAACTTGCGTTGAGGTAGACCTCCTGCGTCAATAAATATGAAGGGATTTCTAGTAAGAAATGGCGTCGGTTGCTGCATCTACAAAAGCAAAGAGTACTTTTTCAGCATTCAAGTCAGAAAGATTTAACATTTCCAGTGGAAGGCTTACAGCATCTCTAAAGGCATTTGTGGTCTCAGATTCTCAAAAATATCCGTTATACATAGCCTTAACCAAGCACTTACGATTTTTTACTTACCTTGTTCCCCAGTTCGTCAGTTGATGCAAGCAATTTCTTTATCTTTTTGTTTGAACTTCGTAACACTACAATACATTACATTTATGACAGTTTATATTTATGCATTTACGTTTCGAACGAATATTTTTCAGTCCTTTCTCAGTACCAATTTAATATCGTTTACTTGTGATACTGCATCCAACATGTTAAGCATGGTTTCTGATCTGGCTACAAAGTTGCAAGAAGAGTTTCTTTAGCTTGTAGTGTGACATTGTGTTAACCACTGTCTCAAAACTTACAGTGGATGATACTATGACCGAGAATAATCATATGAAGACTTTTTTAAATGTAAAATTTATGCTTTGAATAGTGCATCAGTTAAAAACATAAATCAATTGCATGGAAATATGTTTTATAAGCCTTTGGAAAGCGAATGGTCACATCTCAGTAAAGCAGAACGTTCTCTATCAAATTAGCAACATTTTCTTTCCTTGTGTGATGAGAATTTGAAAAATTTAGAAGTTTTTGATGCAAGAAAGTGACCATAAGATGGTTTAGTTTGGTGACAGCAAAATTATGTTCCATTGTGAAAAAAATGAATCGATTCAAGAACCACTGTTATAGCCTTTAGGTAGTATGTCAGTTAGAGCACTGTTCCAGATTATTTGAAACCCCTTATGAAAACATTAGATCTTATTGTAATCTCTACAGCTGAATGTGAAAAATAATTAAGTGCCATGAACAAGATACTGGCACCTGAAAGAATCCAACATCAAGTTAGTATTCTGAATAACCTAATATTTCTGAATCTAGTTGCGTCTCCGGTGAAGCTTTTTCAGACACAAACATTAGTGAAATCTTGGCTTGGAAACGGTCGCAGAAATGCGTACGTTGTCAACTGTATGACATGGAAGGAACCCAGAAACAAAAAAATCAAGCACTCATAATAACAAGCAAACAAGAACTAATAGGAAAAACATATTAATATAGTAATTAATTAACAGTATATTAATTATCATATTTCTCATTTGGGAATAGCTGCCTAAACTCTTCGTGTACGTTGTCATACTTGCGAGTGTGATGTTTAGAGAAATATACCCCCTCCCCCTGTTCTTTTACATTTTGATAACCAACATGTATAAATAAAATCTTCGGAAAATATACCATCTTTGCTTTTTTCCCCCTTCGAACACTGCCTATAAGTGTTTATAGCCAAAAGAAAAATAATACTGGCTTACGAAGAGTAAGACATCAAAATCACTACTTAGTTACAACGTGTAACTTACATTTGTCAAATGAAGTTATTTCCTATTTCTTGACTAAGTCACCACATATGATCTAATCGCTCCCTTCGGTGAGCCCCACAGCAAGTAAAAGACATATGGAAACTAGTTGGTGAAGACCTCATGTGACATTCTTACGCTGATAGCCTGATAAACACTGGGGAAATTTCTAGTCTGAATGTTCCGTCTAACGAAGAATCAGTCTTTCTCTACTTCATCACTCCAGTTTGCTAAATACATAAAAATATATAAGTGGAAAGGGAAGGCTGAATGATACTAATACGAAATTAGAACCCTTAGTCCTCACAAAGGTTATGTAAGATATAAAAAAATATAAAACACTATCAGACACACATATATTTAATTATAAATACGAGATGAAGTAATTATAATGTTTTGTAGGGAAGTGGATTGAAACACGGGATTGAGGCTATTTATCTTTCAAGTTTTAAAATGTGACAAGTTACTTGATCCTTTAAATCTTATTTGTGCTTGTTTGAAATTTGAATATGATTATTTGTGTTAAATTTTGGATTTGAATTTTATTACTAACATTTAGGCATCTCAGGTTCAGGATTTTTGTGTTGAAATTTTAAGAAAAGTTGCATTAATATATTCAGAAGATTCGAAAGTAATGGAGAATATCTTATTTCCTCTTTATTTCAGGTCTTCAAGAACTTACTAGTATCTTCGAACATCCGCACCTTCTTCCTGTTTATCTGTATTTAATAATACAATTTTCCTGTTTGATGTGTTTTATTTCACCAATTAGCAGTGGATGGTAGACTGTAAGTTGAAAGAAATTGGACACTGCTGACGGAAGAAGATGAAGGTATGCACATATTGAAATTTGTTTAAAACTGTTTCTTTCACTTATTAAAAAGTAGTTCTATCATAATTTAGTTATGTTATACATGAATCAGAAAAATAGCTAAAATGGAGTGGGAGAATTTTGAAGTTTGTAGATTATACTTGACAGGTTTCAAGTGTCACATACTCTCTCGTATAATATTTTCCTATTGAATCTTATTTTCTTTTATGTTTACATCAGTAGAAAGGTTTAGATGCAACCGTCTGGTTGTTTGTCACTAGCACGCAAAGCTTCAATTGTTACAAATTAATTGAAACCAAGCATATGTAAAGAGTGGTCGTTCAAATTGGTATATAAATATTCCCAGCTGCCAGTGTCTACTAAGATGGACATAAAAGACAATCAAAGTTGAAGGTTTAGTTGTTCCAGAGGCTCGTTTCTCCAGACTGTTGACGTTCTTCAGCCCAGAACAAAGGTTAACTCAATCAGCAATGGACTTCAATGACTGAAAGAAAGATCCAGGTTCAAATCTTAATCGATGTAAGTTTTAACTTCTTTATTAGAGACTTGTTTTTTTTATTATTTGTTTCATCCTGTTGATCGATTTCCAAAACTTGGTTTTACTAGTTAGGTTTTATTTTTTTCATAACCTCTTCTCTCAACTGATTACTTAGTTTCTTCTCTTTCAATCTCCACCATCTAATTTTGGACTCTCCACTTCGCGACCTCCTAATATTTCTACTTGAGGATTCCAGTCCACACTCACCACTCTATGTTATGGGGCCACGCTTTCACCATTTATTAACATGCAGTTCTTAATTTCCTTAAGGTTTCTTCGGCACAAGATAATATCAGTTTGACTTTCTTTTCCACTACTCTTGTAAGTTAAAAGATGCTCCTTTCTTTTTCTGGAAAAATGTATTGCAAATCGTCAGATCAAATGCAGTAACAAAGACTATTACTCTATCTCCTTCTTCGTTCGTATCTCCCACACCCCTACCACCGTGAATCCTCTCAATGCTTTCTCTGCTTCTTCCTACATGTCCATTTAAGTCACCGCTCACAATTATTCTTTCCTCTGTGGGTATCCCGCAAAGTTCATGGTCCAAATGATCCCAGAATTCTATCTTTTCTTTTTCCTCGCAGCCGACTTCCGGACCATAAGCACACATTACATTGATAATTTCATTCATGCATATCCTGATAATTATCACTCTGTCGCTCCTATTCACATGTATTACACCATCTTTCAGATCTCTTGAAAAAATAATCCCTATCCCGTTTCTTCCATGTTCATTTGCTCCACTCTACAGCAAATTGCAGCCGCTTTATAGATATCTTGCCTTATTTCCTTTCCATTTTGTTTTTGGCACGCACAGGATCTCCAACTTCCTTCTTTCCATCGAGTCTGTAATATCTTTTCCTCTTCCATTCATCGCCCTTGTATTTAGGGAACTCATTCTGAGGCTCACTTGTCTCGCTTCTTTAACCGAGACCGCCGTCGACTCGGTACACCAAGCTTATTCCTCACAGAAGCCAGGCGAAACCCTCGCGCCTCGCCTACGGGGTGGGCACTAGCATTTTACCGATGCTTCATTTGGACGATGGTTTTGGCGCATATATGATTATTAAAAGACCGGATAGTTATTAAAAATATAAAGAATTTAAATGCTAAGTACACAAGTAATATGTTCAACATACTAATAGTAAACGTATACAAGAAAGAAGTTCACTTTTAGGATTAACTCTGTAAAGAGTAAAAATATTTGTAAGCATATTTTCAGTGATGAACACTCAAACTGTTGCTTCATTCTCTCGAGCTTGGATTGAAGTGGTAGTCAACTTTTCGTCCCATAAACATTACACTTGCGTCGCCAACAAAGATAGAGTGCTCTTGTGAATACTGTATAATTATAAAGTTGATTCCAACATGTTTCACAGCTTATCGTTGCTTCTTCAGGAAATATGAAATACTATATCCTTTTAGTATAATCAATTAGTTTTAATGGAAAAAGAGATATAAAGAAATTACAGAATAAGGGATAAAATTAATTTCAAGCACTGAAGCACATGATCTTTGAATATAGCATAGTTTCCAAAAATGAGAATTGGGAAAATTAGAAACCCTATTATTTGGCAACTATGCTATATTCAAAGTTGAGATGGCCATGATGTATTTCGGTGTTTTCTATTATTTTTCTCCTTCATTGTATCATCCCGTTCTATCTCTTTTCTTTTCAGATCTTCTTCTTTATTATACACAAAGTATCAAGAGCTGAATATTATCTGAAGAAGCATAGATAAGCTTTCAAACGTGTTAAAACCAACTATACATTATTCACAAAGGGGATTGTTCCTTCATACACACATAAGTAATTATTTTTTATATAAGTGCACCACTTCTACTAACATTACGTCATTATTTAGTTTGTTTTCTTTCCCAGTCTTCTAGTCTGTCTCAGAAGGGATAAGAATGATACTGTTAAGCTCTACTTCGAAACACTGATTGAAGTTGCAAGACGTAAACGTGTACGGCGATCACTTAAAAGCACAGCGTAAGCAAGTTTCATGCTGTGGGTGCAGTATGGGCAGTGTTCTTTTTCCTTGTTTAAGGTCGTACAATGCACCACATTACGTTAAATATGTCTAGAGACACAGAACAAAGTTACAAACTTTGCTTTAAACTAAACCAAACTACTGATTAAACGCTTCAGTATAATTAATGGCATAGGGAAATATTTGTTTGTCTTCAATTCATGTCTTGAAGAGGTTTTCAAGTATAATTGAGAAGATAACCAACAAGGACATCGCTCTGAACAATCGCCAGTATTGGTAGAAGACAGTATTTGTAAATATACGCTTAGAGCATACGGTGTGTATCAGAACGATTACAACAGAGCTAGAATTGAGTAATGATTCTTGTAATCGCATTTCACTGACGTGCTACGGATGACAAAAGAACTGCTCTGCCCGTTAGAGAAACTTTCATCTTGAATAACATTCCACTCTTCCTCAACCTCCCCCTAGAGTCCTGATGTCATATTACGCGAACATCTACACTTAACCCAGAGATTAAATGACAGTTGAAAAGAGATTATTTGAGGACATAATCAATATTCAAGAAGCCATGGTACGCACTTCAAATAGTCTGACTGAAAACAACTTCTAGCATTGTTAGCAGAAATGCGTATCACGCTGCGGATGATACGTGAACTGGTAAGAAACATAACATGAAATATAGGTTCGTGTTATGGATAATGTAGAGGAAAATAATTAACATTACTTCCAAGGCATTTATTGTCTTCTAGAGTGCGAAAGAATACAAATACTTTCATTTTCTTGGAGAAATGTTCTTACTATTGTTTCAGTAAAATTTTATAAGGCACTATTCTGAAAACAGTTTCGTTCTTTTTATTTGCAGATTTGCTGGGAAATCGACGGATTGAAGATTTATTTTCTTCTTTAGTTGTAGTTTTGTAGGTAAGAAGAAGGAGCCGAAAAGAAGAGGACTCTGATATTCCAAACTACCTGGCAACCCTACCTCAGAGCCAAAATCTCAGCGTCAACGGATCTTTATTTTGTTCTATGTTAACAACAAGGACCTGCTGTATTTCTTCAGATAGCATCCAGTGCTGCACACTGAGATGGTAAGTAAGATTCAGTTGCTTTCGTAAACTTTAAAAGTCAGATGTTCATGAGGATAAAATAAATATTATTGATGCGTATGTTTAAAAAATCGTACATGTGTAAAACGTTTGAAATAAATTTCACATGCTACTTACTACGAAGTATACATTTGTTTAAGACGGAAAGATTTATCTAAAATGGAAGTTGTTAAGTTTCAGCTCGAAATAAAGAGATAAAATAGTCGAAACTTTCTGGTCCTTTTTTGTATTATCTTCTTTTTCTTTTTATGTTCGTATTTTCTCGGCAATATTTTTCGTCTTCGTCTTTCATCAAAGAGTTTGTTTGTCCACATATCAAAGAAGTCGAGCCATACAGAACATATTTTGATTGTTATTTGGCGGGACGACTTTATCTTATTGTTTTTTCCATTTATTACTTGATATTTTCTTTGCCTATTTCATTTGTCATTTTCTTTAACAATCTTTCTTTCGTTAAAAATCTTCGTAAACAGTTAAAAGGATCTGATTGTTGATTTATTTTTATCATTATCTGGCCAGCTGGCCATTCCCTTTTCCTCTCCAGGTTGTCAGATTTGATTCTTCTTTGTGATTGGCTGATTCCGTTATGTAGTTGAAAAGAAGTTGTCAACGAGGAAAAGCCGTTATGCTGCCTTCGTAAAGTCTATAAAATACAATAGTTGATGCAGCATCATATCTAAAGGTTTATTATTGCTGAATGCAGTTTATATTTCAAGAATAACGTCGTTTAGGTAGCGGTTCCATCCGAATTCTGTATATAGAAGAGGTGAATTGAACTTCGGCTGCCAGAGGTTTGAATTGTCCAAAATTGATACCCCTGAGGATTATCCCAGGATGATTTTGTGAATGTCATCAGAGTGTTAAGTGGTCTGTTTTGGTGCTTGTGTGTGCAGTGAGTTTCCCTTGTTTATTGAATAAATATAAAATCTTCATTTTGTGGTTCTAAACCCCTTTCTTCTGCGTGTGTGTGAATAGTGATTTATTTTATTAGCATGATGGTGGATTGTTGTTTTGTGTGCGGAAGTATGTGTTAAATCGTCATGTCTGCTTAAATTTAATGGGCAGCGGGGGCTGATTCATTTCAGGTAATGTATGGTTAATTCTTGGAGATACCTTTTTCTCTCACCAAATCCAAGTCTGTTCACATATATGTTTAGAACATGAAAATTCACCATAGTAAATATGGTTTGTGTACGTAGAATTTTTACCTTTCACTTTAGTCAGTGCCACTCTTTGAATGCACGATATTTTCCCCCTAAGCATTTTTGGTTTATTTTCACGGTGCTGATATGTTTTAAATAAACTTGAAATTACTACGATATATCGGTGTGTCAAACGTACGATTTTAAAGATCCGCAATGTTTATTTCGATAGAATAGTTCAAATCTTCGTCGTTACGTTTGCCAACCGTAGACCATTTTCGCCCATATAAATTTGTACTGTAAATTCTTACCTAACCCGATCATAGTTACTACGTTTGTATGATCAGAGCGGAGGTTAGGCTGTGTAAGGGTCTGAAATGTAAAATTACGTATAAATTTGCTTGATGTAAATTTATTTGAAACACTAACCGTAAATTCATTCCAAGTAGTTGCTTTGCTTGTAAAACAAATATCTTTTGGTTGATATGAGTATTATTTTTCCTGTAATTGTAGAAGTCCTCCTTAACTGGGCTAAACATGTTTAACATGTTTAAAACCTATCTAATCTTTTAGGAAATCAAATACGAAATCTTGACTCTGTACCAGAGACCTTTTGTAATAATTTACCGTTTCGATATGTATAATTACAGCATCTTTAAAACTCGTTTGATGTTTAGAAGGTTATCTTCAGAAACTTCTTTTTTCGAGAATTTCAGCAAACAGTGTTTTGCCCTGCTTTTGTGATCTTTCAAGTAAAATAAATTATGATCTTACCAGTTGATTCCTGTATCTGGGGTTTTATTATGAAGTAGCTAGATTAATATTACTGTGGTGTAACTGAGAAAGGTTCCAAATCTTTCACGATTTCAGTCCGCGGACTGTGAATATTTATGCATATGTGAGAAAGTCAATGCAAATGATTTTAAAGTTAAATGTTTTGATACTACTTTTCGGTAATCTTAGGGAATTGTCAAACTAGTTCAGTCTATCTAAATTATCGTGTGTCAAGTTAACTTATGCTCGGCTATGTTGAGCCTTGTACTATTGTAGGGGCCTAGTAGCGCTATTTTGTTAAAATAGTGTTTAGTGTTTTGCTTTCCTGCGAGATGTTCTCGTCTGCATCTCCCCCTTTTTTTTGGAGGCTTTTCCTGCGGGTTTTGCTTTCTGTTTTTACCAACTTTCTGGGCACTTCTTTTCGGGCTTCTTCCATGCATGCTTTGTGCCTAGACTAGAGTGTGTTCTGTCTTCGATATGGCTGAAGCAGGGTGCTGATGGGTAGGTACCCTCCCTGTCTTCAGGTCTGATAGCGTTTTTTTTTGTTATGTGCCCTAAATGTTACGTGTCCTGTGACGTAAATGTCAGCCTGTCTCCAAGTAGGTTTCACCACTTTGAGTTTGGGTAAACCCCTTTTTGTAGCAGGGTGACGCGGGCCCCTGGTTTGCTAGTTGAGTCTACCTACTTTGCTGTGGAGCGGCTTGGGACATTTTCATTATAACATTAAGATGTTAGAGTAAATCATTAAATCTCGATTTGGCATAAGAAGCTACTGCATGTATTACTCTGCAAACATAATGGTTTTACTGAGACATTTTTTTAAATCTAGTTTCATTCTTAATTTATAACATTAATAATTAAATATTCTAATCATTTTATGATTAGTCCTTATAGATCCAATAATTTGAGACATAATTATATAGGCGTATGTATATAGATCCTTGTACAAGAAATGGAGAAGGATAGTTGCACAGTACTGGATATCGAGTGGAAATTTGAAGTATGTACTAGAATGCACTTAAACTGAAACCTGGGAATTGATTTCTACAAAGCGGAGTCCCATTGAGAGTCTACATACCAGAGTCACTCTCATCATGAATTGTTAGCCTCTTTTTACCATGGAGTTGCATATCTAGAATCGTCCGATAAAAGTGCATTTCTTGATATTTGGATTCCTTCAAACACTTAACTAAATCTTCCTAAAGAAAGGGAAGGAGAGATGTCTTGGGGGAAACATGTGAGTGATAGAGTATCGAAAAAGTGAAACAAACGTAATAACAATTCATCCGTGGTATCTATAACCTATGGTCGTGTCAAAACAATGAATTTGAATCATATATTATGAAGTCAAATTTTATGTACTCTAGGTTTTACGAAGATGAAGAAAGCTAACACCATGTATGTGTAATAGATCTTAATAGTGGTGATAATTTACGCAATATGACAAGAAAATATTCGGAACATTTATTACTAATTATGCACATATTTATTTATTTACTAATAAGTTCCAAATACAGCACATGTCGCCATTTTACAGAGATTACAACAACAACAAAATAAACAACAATATGTACAACAACGTCAAGATAACCATATTTGCAAATACATTTTGTTTATGTTCTCTCAGAGGCAAAATATCACATGTCTATGGGAAACATTAATTTTTCAAGGTTATTCTGTTTATCAGTAACCTTTGAACCAAGTTTATTTTGGGTTTGTAACATAAAAGAGGGCTGTATTTCGTGTTCATCGGATAAATACACGAAAGTTGATTATTGACAATAAGGTCTCACATTGAATATTGCTTTTAACAATTTTGTACAAGAAACGAAGGTCACCAATATAGCAATGAACTTGAGGCGATTTTATTTTCAATACTTTCATTAAATCCGGATTAGAAAACGCACGTAATTCGGGAACTCTGGCTCTCATTATAGCAACAAAGAAATTTATAACAGATTCTAGCTTAGTAAAATGCTTGGGACATGCCATGGACCATATAGGCGAGCAGTATTCAATAGTAGGTGACACATAGGACTTGTAAAACAAGTTAAGCGCAGACTGATTTCGAAATTCTGTGAAACGATAGCACTTCAAGTAATATGAGTAACGTGTTCAGAAAAAAAATAGCTTGCTGTCAATAATAATACTAAGGTCTCTGAAGGAAGAAACAGCATTTACATTTTCAATGGTGTATGAGTGATAGATTGTATCTCTTTTAAGGGAAATAGAAAGAGCTGCTCATTTATGAGGCTTTAGCTTTTAATTCTGTGTATCGAACCATGTAAATTTAGATATGTCATCTTGAAGGCTTAAGGCATCGTAAGGAGCAGATATTTTTCTGTAAAGTTTACAGTCGTTCTCGAATAGGACAAACTTACTTGAGGAGTCTGATAAAAACGTAGGTAGGTCATCAATATATAATAAAAACAATAGAGTTCCTAGAACACTCCCTTGGGGAACTCCAGAGAGAACGGGAATGAATCTCGAAGAAGATCCAGAGATATATGTTGTTGCCTACTATGAAGGTAATCGAAGTGATTTGCCATGAATTATTTATAGATGAGATAAGGATGGCTGATGGAATCAAAGGCTTTAGATAGGTCGAAATATAAGACATGTAATTGAGAAATATTGGAGATGCATTGAATGGCATCAGTGAGTAGAGCAGACAGATTGGCCAAGCAAGATCTACCAGGTAAGAAACCGTACTGTGAAGAATTTATGTGTGGGGTAGTAAATTTACAGATACGACCTTTCATTATTTTCTCACATATTATTGACAGAGGTGATAGTATAGAAATTGGCCTATATGAAGACACTAACATTTTTTTATATCCTCATTTATATATACGATTAATGTTAGCCTTTTTCCACAGAGTTGGGAAAGCTCCTTCTCTGAAACAACGGTTGAATAGACATATAAGAGATTGCGAGATAGAGCTAGCTGCATTGCCAAGAAATATTGTGGGTAAGCTATTAGGAGCTAAAGATCTGCGTTGTGGCAAAGATAAAAGAAGCGACAGAACCTCAGCAGGAGTCGTTTTGATTAAAGACAAAGTGTTAGAATAGACAGAATGCAAATAATGAGGTATATGGATAGGAACGGAATGAAAAGTAAAGCTGTTTGAGGAGTACTTGTTGAAAAGATTAGCTCTATCATCACCAGATGCACTTACAGTAACATGCCACAATTCAATTGGAATGCAAGAACTTTTTGTTCTTCTATTGATAAGTGACCAAAAGAGTTTAGAGTTTCTTGTAGTTTCTGTTGTGCGACTTTCTATATATTCACGGTATTTTCTCCCTAGCATGAATTTACAATATTGTCTAGTATTAGCGAACTGTGTGTACCTAATATGATTTGGAAAGTCTTTCCACAATTCCCATGAGCACTTCTTGTTCCTTAGCAAACGTTTAGCTTCAATGTCGAACCAAGGAGGGTATTTTAAGGTTATGTGTTGCTTTAATACTGGAATAAAGTCTTTAATCATGGCTTGCATAGCATTAGAAAATAGATCCACTGCGTCGTCTACAATTCCTGACTCGAGCAGACATCATGGAAAAAGATCAAGAGCTTGACGTATTTCATTCCAAGGGGTCTCTCCCACTGTAAGAGAGTATCTTGAGGAAGCCATTGATCTTGCTTTGTATAAGAGTTGTTCGGGAAGAACACACTTAGCGAATGATGATCGGAGGGGAAAATTCAATTTTGGAACGACATTAAGTTCTGTATAGGTGGAGACTATATTATTTTGCAGTCGCGTATTATGCATATTATGTTGTTTCAGTCCCATTCCATGTATAAAATTGTCAAGGAACCATGAATCGTAAGAGTATTTCCCAGTACCTATTGAGGGAGTTTGTCAGTCTAAAGGAGAGAATAAAATCACCAGTGTTGCATTGCCGTTTGAAATTGCGGCCAACATTGAGTCCTGACAAGATTCTAGGACAGGTAATGGTGAATTTTTGTATGACCTGTAATAACAACAAGCTAGTTGTTTTGGTCGATTTGGTATAATTACTTCGACCCATAAAATTTCACAATTTCTCTGAAGGTCAGTTCTTGTTTTACTACTCCGCTTCATATTTACACAAATCATTACACCACCACAACGGGAACCACGGTCTACTCTATATATGCTGAAATGTTCTGCTAGAGGGAGCTCGGAATCCAACACGCAATCATAAAGCCAAATCTCTGTGAAAATCAAGCAATCATTTTGCTTAAGTTCGCTCAAATGAATGTCGCAATCCATAAGTTTATTTTTCACTGATTGAAGATTCTGATAATATACAGAAAAAACAATTGTTAGTAATGGGTCCAGGGTTTAACTGTATATCGTAACTTGAAAAAGCGAGGATGATTAGCTGCAGCAATCTGGATGTACTTATCTTGTCTTCTGTTGAACAATTTTTGAAGGTGTGTGGTTGGTTATGGACATTGACAGTGTTAGCGAGGCAGCAGTTGATGAAAATATAAGAGTTCTTTTCGAACAACAACATTCACTAACAGAACATAGGGAATACTGCATAGACGACATTTTACCACTGACATTTAAAACAAATGAGATAAGAAAAACAGATTTAAAAAATAGGCAATATGAAAATATTATTACACGAGACGGAAAAAAAATCACTCGTACCCATTATGAAAATAGGTATTTATGATTTACTTAATGGTGAAAAACCTTAGCTTGGGTTTAGAAAAAGTTTAGTACATTAGGCAAGCTATTAAGCATTTTAGTTCAATTTTCTATAATTATTGTAGTTGCACACACAGTTGGATCGATTGATCGATTTAATGCTAAAACTCAACGCCCGGAGTTACCAACCCTCTCTGTAATCCTTGTGTGAACCCCACAGCACTTACTGAACTGCATTTGGTTTTTCAAACATGACCAAAAGCAAACTTGAAATTTCACTATACACTGTGAAAATTAATTTTGTTTTAATACAAACTATTAACCTAATAGCCACTTCCTCTCGAGGTTGAGATAAACAAACTACTTTTGTATTTCTTGAGTGAATATATTCGATCAGAAATTAGTTATTACAGTTGTTATTATCATTTGCAGAGTAAGGTTAGATTTCTATCTGCAGTTTAATGGTCTATCGCTGCATGAACACTCAGTTGCAGATTATACAATACTCAGTTACACACGGGCCAAGTTTCATCCAAGCAAAGTAAGAACTATCATCACTCAGAAGTCAATATTATCAAGAACAAACCTTAGTAGTCCTTAGAAAAGCAACTCTCATATTAGAACGCACGACGGACATTAAAACACGTATTCACTCAAAACTTATTTCATTTTTATTGTACAGGCCCTTCGCCACACAATCATGAACACGGGGTTCCACTATTTCATTGATATTAAACAGTTTCTCAAACTGAAACTTCTGTATTCAATATAATTAACCTTCATGCCCAGTATCTGCAATTTATATTCATTTCCACAGCATTTTCCAGCAAAAAGTGATCCATTTATACAGGGAGAAACCAACACTTACATCCTTCTGTTGCGTCAAAATTTTTACATACACGTGTATGAATACGATCAAAGAAACATAAAATCTACGTATTTATTCATGGAAGTACTTTATTAATATAAGGGTTGTCAAGGTTAACAACCACTTTTGTCTTATGGAAATCTTATTTTAGAGAAACCTGAATAAAATGAGTTCTATCCTTATTCATTATATTTTATACAATGTGTATTCGTATTTGTTATATAATTAAAATATCACTGAAAGAAGATCTCGGTCATTGCAAAATAGGTTATGTAGATGGCAAGCACAAAGTAGATGAGATTAGTTTCTGCTTTTATTACTTTAAGGAACAAGAGCACCAGGGCAAAGGAAATAACAGTTAGCTGCTACATTATTTTATATTACGTCTTATGTTCAGTGAAGCTAGTGCACGATATTCTAACTCCAAAGTAATGACAATAAACAAATAAAATGGTAAATTAACAACACAGTGAAGCAAATCTTTCTTTAGTTTTGAGAAGCCACCATAAACGAGACATTTCGTCTATAATTGATGAAACCCTGAAGTCAAAAATCATATTTTTTTCTATAAAATAAGAAAGGTGGACACACTTTAATTAATAAAGCTGGTATTAATAGAATACGTTATCTAATTGAAAAAAAGAGAGAACCTAGGCTTATAAATAAGACTAGGAAAGAGAAGTTCCCCCATGGCTGTTCTTATCAGCCCTTACTATTAATTTACAACGTGACAGATTAAGAGTTGGTAAATAGTTAATAATAACACACTAAGTGGGATGGTTTAGCGAGCTTGGTCACGTCTCCATCGGGAGGTCTTTAGATCGAATCACTGCAACTGCTACTGCCTGATTTGTAGAATTTCCTGGTTTAGCTTCTACTACACCAGGCAAATGTGATACCTTCAATAAAGTCGAAACTCTAACTTCTTCTTCCATATTAAATTAGTTATAATATATACAGCGTTGTTCAATTATTTTCAAACCCATAGAAATAAAGTTTGAGTTTAATATACTCGAAATTTAGAAAACATTTGTACACACACTGGAATACAGAAAGTCGTTTCATGTTCATGATAACAAAGTTGATACCTATACGAAAGTTAAATTCTACTACGCCACCAGATGTTGTGTTCTATGTGAAGAACTTGTCTTTTAGCTATAGCCCTGTATCTGGGTTTCCATTACACGACACGTTGTTGGGGAAGAGTTTGATTATGTAATTTCCATTACCCTTGGCAAACCTTTCACAGATCATCGACTTTGCGAGTCTATGTCCGCCCTAAGATCGTTTTAACAACGGAAACCTACAAAGTCCATGAATCCCGTGTCAAGTGCTATTCGATCCATGTACTTCACCGTTGATTATCCCATATTATTTGACGCTTTGCTCTGGTGAATGACAACGCAAAGTGTTGCTAACATACAGGGATGAATGTTATGGGGGTAAAGTGGTTCCAGTAACTTCTGGTAATAGGCGGCATTGATTTTCACCATTTTGTCCTTTCTGTGTGGGAAAAATTTCTATGTAGGCTCTAACAACCATAAGCTGGCGTGGAAAACTCTGCACATTCACGTACGTAGTCCGAACGAACTCTGGGATCACATGAACAATAGTAGATTTCGATACATTTTTCCACATTCCGACAGATAAATATTGCTTCATCAAGACTAACTATAAACTTCCAGCGGTGTCATGTAATTCCTTGGGGGTTGTTCATCTTCGTCTCCATGGTGTATGAACAACGTAGTACACGAACGCTAACCTTAACTTTCATGAACATTTTACTGCATTTACAATCTCTCTGTGTGTCGACAAGTTCTCCAGGAACACCAGGGATCTCAGTTTTTGAACTATGTTAGAGAAACAGAAGGGCCTCTGATGTTTACGATACTTAACGCTGGAAGTATTAGAGACAACAGGATTACCCGTTTTGTTGCGATTCAACACAACATTGATCTCTTTGCCTTACAGCGTTTAATCATTTGGTATAACTATAACCAATCTCAGGAAGAGCAGAAATGTAGCCCTTCGAAAAGACCGCAATTACGGGAGCCATTTGATCATACGCATATACATTACACCGCTATTAGTTGTTGGCCAACTCTCAGATTAGGTGTTTGGAGGTGGGGACCTCCCCGTCCACAGCCAAGCACCTACATAAAGCAACCAGCAGGACGACAAGTCGCTAAAAGGTAATTAAGCTTGTGTTAGACTTCTAAGGTGTCCTTACATTACTAATCCGCCCTGGGCAAAAGTTACCTAAAGACCTTAAAAGAAAGATTCAAAAATTCATTATTGATCATTTTAAAACTGAATTATATCTAAAATACGCCATACGTAGTCGATAACTTAACATTTGTCCGGAAGTTTTTTCATTTTAATTTGTATTCATAATTTGAACAACGCATAAGTGTTAATTTTTAGGTGGACTGTGAAGATGTACATGCAGAAGTGAATCATCAGTCTTATAACTAATTATTTAAATGTAAGTTGTTTTAATTCCTTGCCGGGCACTGTTTAATAATTTCTCAAACATAGACGAGTATTTGGTAATATTTTGTTGTAAGTTATTGTTTGCAAGTTATTGTGTTACTAGACAAAGTACTCCCTGCGTTAATGCGGGGTGAGTGAAATACATTTCAGAATAGTCGTACTACTACTGCTACTACTAAAATAATAATAATAATAATACTGAAAATACTGCTACAATGCTTCAAAATATTAAATCGAAATATTAATCCTCGACCCGGACGCCTCTATTCAAGATTGTTCAGCAAAATGGTCTACGTTAAGTGGATCAAGTTCTCCTCTTTTGGATGCCAATAGCTCTCAGTCTTCTTGGGACGATCCTATCGTCAAACGTACACAATCACAGCTACTACAATCCGCTACATGTCTTGAAGATAAAGCCAGGCTACTAGCAGCGTATTCACCTGAGTCCGGTGCTTGGCTCCAAGCTTTGCCTTCTCCTCCTCTTGGCCTACATCTTTCGAATGAAAGCTTCCGGGTTGCTGTTGCCTTACGTTTAGGAGCTGACGTCTGTGTACCTCATCGTTGTCCGGCCTGTGGAGCATTCGTGGATCAACGGGGCCTTCACGGTCTCTCCTGTATCAGGAGTGCTAGTAGACACATGCGTCATTCTAGTGTCAATGATGTCATCCTCAGAGCTCTAGTTTCTGCTAATGTACCATCGGTACGAGAACCATCTGGCTGTAGCCGCTCCGACGGTAAGAGACCTGATGGAATGACACTAGTTCCATGGAAAAGAGGAAGGCCTCTATTATGGGATTTCACCTGCGCTGATACATTCGCCATTTCAAATGTTACTTATTCTTCCTTGAAAGCGGGTGGTGCTGCTATTCGTAGAGAGGCCGATAAAAATCGAAAATATTCCAATCTACTTGCACAGTATATTTTTGTTGCGATCGCAATTGAGTCAAGTGGTACTTGGAGCACGGCAGGCCTTAATTTTATCAAAGAAGTTGGTCGGCGAATACAGATCGTTTCAGGTGATGCTCGCTCGACCACCTTCCTAATCCAGCGCCTCAGTATCGCAATTCAGCGAGGGAATGTATCTTCTGTTCTTGGTACGTTGCCTCCTGGGAAGGCATTAGACGAGATTTTCCTGCTTTAAAGATGTTTTTTTTTTTAGATTTTGTTTCAATACCATTGTTATTTTATTCTGATTGTTGGAGTGAAAAGATTATTGTTTTGATTATTGTAAAAATTTGTATATTCTATAATTGTATCTGTTAAATTTTATTTGTACATTCTTAGAAGTTCCAGGATGAATGTATTTCTCTGTACAATAAATCATAAATACTATTTTAAATCGAAATATTTTTATTGGCAACAATCGAAATTAAAAATCTAAACTATTTGTTTATTTCTGATTGCTGTTTTAACTTTAAAATGGAAACAATGTATTTATTTCGTTGTTATGAACAACAAAATCACTGTTTTATTAATTTAATCGTGGTACAGTCTCTTCTGGTGAATTAAAATACCTAGAGCTCCTGCATCTGGATGCAAGGAACACGTATAAAAAATTGGTTGAAATCAATCTACTCATGTAAATTGAAATCGTATTCAAACAAACGAACAGACATTGGGTTTTATACATACAGATTGTAATAATTGTTGTAATGACATTGTATTATATGTTGTACTACACTACCAGGTACAATCGTTAGAAGATAAAGCACCAGAAAGTGTTAATGATCTCCATATTTGAAACATATTCATCTCCTAAGGTTGATTCTTAGTGAGTCTTCTGCGATAAGAAATATATCTTCCTCCGTGAGTTTCCTTCTGCCCACTGCATTTTTAATCCTCCCTTAGAATTGACTTTTCGTGAATCTTTTGTTCAAAATAATTATGGACTTGTTTGGAAATGCGGATAGAAATAAACGGGTTAACCTCGTTTCTTCATCATTCGTTCAAAAACCTATTTCCGTGTTCTCGTTATGCGTTCGAAATATACGTATTTATATTTAAATTCATTCGAACGGAAATACGAACCAGCTGAGTCTTTGTGAAGTTCGTTAAAGGTAACATGGCTAATTTTCGCATGATATGTTCATTGTGGGAACATGTTCGATTCAATGGTAATAATCTCAACTGTGTTCAGATATAGTAAATGAAATGAAAATATTAAAGCACGTAGAAATATTCATACTCAATTGGGAATTCATATTGGTACTCAGACTCAGTCGTATTTAAGGGAATACTTTTTCTAGCATTAATGTTGTCCAAATGGAATGAGTAGATTCGAACGATGATCATCATAAAACGCATAGCATTAAGAATCTATTTCTTCGTACTATGAACAAAAGAAATTTTCACATCATGATATTTGACATTATTATTTTGAGATAACATTTCCAAGTAACAAACCTGCTTCATATTACTTGGATTTTTGTTCCCAGAAACAACTACACGTTCGTTTCACGTTCATTTCCTCCGCTAATCTGATCTGTATAAAAGTATAAATACAGAAGTAATGGATAATAAATAACTTTTATGTTAATATAAGAAACAATTATAATGGAATTCATCTTGTAGGCAATCTTCGAGTTTTCCAATTTCCAGAAAAGAGGAAGAAATTTTAAGATACCTTAAATGTTATATTTTATACCGGTTCCTATCGCAAGCTGTATTTTATTTTCGTAAACAGAGCTAGGGAACTTTCTACGCAGAAGGGAATTCGTAATCATTTGCCGTACAATCTGAACACTGTTTGTAAATGAACTTTGAAACGTACACCGTTACCATGACAACACTTTGAATTGCTCGCAAATAACGCAAAACATGAACTTCAGAAGAATAACCTCTAGCTTTAATATAATAAATATTGGGAACTTCGTTACGTGTTAGCAACGAGTCCAATAATAAGGATTTGCGACGTCAAACATTATGATATGCTAAGAAATAAAGACTTCAAGATATTTCCACCTTGCAAACAAATATTGAAGATTCAAAATGTTCTTTCTGTAATAAATAGCCGAAAATTTAAGGAACTTTCCTGTGAACAATAAATAAGTAATCAAATAAATTATAGTCTTTAGTTATCAATAGCTCAAACCGCGATAGAGTGGTGGAAATGCTGCGAAAGGGAGTCATCTAGGGTCCAAGTTCAAGGTACCATCACGAAATTTGTCTGGCGTGACTAAGTAAAATGCCTTTAAAATAGACAGCTTCCAGCCTAAATACGAAGCCAACTTTCTACGAACTGAACTACGGTCGCTCTGTAAAATAAAATAAACTATTTAACTGGGGTTCGAGTAGAAAATAAGAAGCAAAAGTAACCTCGGTAGCTATCAGACTAAATCTTCTTATAGAAAGTACAAACAGGGTAACAAGTTGACGGTTTACAATAGTGTTTTAATAGATGTAGTAATTTCCATCTGTTTGCTTTTAATTAATGTTTTCTAATTGTTTTATGAAAGGGAACATGGCGATCAGAGGAGCTGACTGCACTTAGCAACTGAGAAGTCCGACAATTTAAGGGGAAATCGTCATCACCTACAGCTAAAAAAGAGGAGCCAACTGGAGTGATGGAGATGTAAGTGATATCACATCTATGCTTTCTTCTTTGACTTTTGTAAAATTTTAAAAACTACTAAATGACAAATGCCAATAGAACATCATACAAATCACATATGTATTGTTTAATGTCTAGTGGGTTTTAAAACTGTTTGTTAAGATCGGTTTATGTAATTGGTGATGAAAATAAACTGCTCATATGAAGCTTTTTTGGTTCCGGCCGTTTTCTTCAAGAATGACTTATCTGCGAAAGTTCTCAATTGAATAGATAGTTGCGAGCTGTTTGGTGTTACATTATACCGAAAAATGAGTACATGCTATGATACAGTAACATTTAGGGAAAAGATATGCAGTTAAGCCCTCAATGGTTGGACAGTATATTTTGACAATAAACAAAACACTAAATCGTGCATAAGTTGGGACTCTGGTAGTAGATACAACAACTCCATGTACGTCCGCAGAAAATTTTTCAGAGAAAAAAGGAAAACATCCATGTGATTTTCGGCGTGAAGAAATTTTGGCTAAAGGAAATGTGGAATTCAAAACTCAATTGAAGACTTGAATTGCAAAACATTCCAAGTCCACCGGAGGAACAGAAAACAGTCCAAGAACTTGGTATGTTATCCTATTCAGCTGAAATTATTTTGTATTAAAAAAGGTTTTTTTTATGCAGTTAGGATGTAATATTATGCAAGTCGATAGCCCTTGAAACACAGATGCCGACGAACAGAAAAAAAGAAAAAACGTAAAAAATGGACTTGGTATATTTTGCAATTCAGGTCTTCAATTATGTCTTTGGGACCTGAATAATGCTTAAGACTCGAAATATTCGACAGTATCGGCACCAATCGATATAGTTTTTCACTTCTGATTTTAAGAATTTTACCAACAGTATAAACTTGTGTTTAAAACGTTAACAAAACGTGTTGAAAAGCTACAGTAAGCCTGGCAAAAATTAAGAAAAAAGTAAGTCAGTTGACTGAATATAAAACATTGACATTTTTTAGGAATCACATGTTACACTACCTTATAGCATAGGTGCCCAACTTGCTTTTTTCTAGCTTTACTTCTGTAAACCCACCAAACTTTACATACGCCCCTGAACCAATCCATGGTAATAAAATAACAGAAAGTTCTTACACCAGACAATTCCAATAATATTATTATTCATTTAATGCATAGTTTCAAAAAGGTCAGATTTCAAAATATGTACATAGTGTTTAAAAACTGATGATGATAAATTGAAGGATGGATTCCTCAGGTCGAAAGAAGAGAAAAATTCACTTAAACAAACATAGAAACTTTGTTCTTTATGCCCCTATAGTCTTGAAGATAGGAATACTCAATTGTTGTGCAGCGTCATCATAAATGTTGTAATATCTCGAGAAATAATTACGTAACATGTTTTACCTTAACGAATCAAAAAATTTTACCCACTAAATGTACCTTAACACATTTCATGATAGAATGCATCTTAGAGGGGATTTCTATACCTGGAAACTACGCAATGGAAAGGAGTTGATAATATAATTCTTACTAGCAGTATCCCCTCTAGGCAGTACTCATTCAATTTTAACCTTTGTTGATAACGAAACAAACCCCAAAATTTAAAGAAAGACGTAACATAAAACTCAACGGAAGGGCAAAGAAGATGATAGTAAAAATCATGAAAAATGCTCTTGAAGAAACAAAATAATGTTTGATTTGAACCTTAATATGCATAATATAGAAAACACACAAGAATAGATTTGAAAAGATCTGGTAAACTGATGAAGCATAAAAGTTTTAGCAAAAAGCAGTAAAGCAGAAAAATAACAAACGATGAAGTATACCAAAGGTGTAGCGAAAATGACTAAAAATAGAAACTTTATTTTTATATGGACCAAACTTGCAACTCTGGACTTCGGCCCGTCACGATTCGCCCCTTAGCGATTAAAATCCACACCCATGCCCCTGCCGGGGAACCCGTGACCTTCGAGCCAAGACCGCACGGCCACCCAACTGAAACTAGAAAAATGATGGCTTAAGAGACTTAGTTAAATGTGTGAATTAGTCTGAAAATCTTAAATTTATCAATTCAGAATCTGAAAATAGACTAATAGAGTCTTTCGTCCTAAGAGTAATGAAGAACGAAGAGCAACCTTTCTTGAAATACAACCTGAGATCTTTACGAAAAATATTAAATAAAGTAGCCTGCTTTCCCTTGGAAGTCGTTGACGTCCACCAATTATCTTCACTGTTCATACATAACTTTATTTTTCAACATAGTTGTCGCCCTTATCCAAACAATTGTTAAATCATGGAACCTGTTTTTGGATGCCTTCGTAGTAGAAGTCAGCCACTTGTACTTTCAACCACGTCCTGACTTCGTCTTCCACCTCATCATTACCGTAAATATCATATTCCACTGAGATGATTCTGTTCGTAAAGAAAGAGGTGGAAATCATTTTAGTTTGCTGAATAAGGTTGTTATATATTGCCGACAGCCTACCGACCCTTCGTTCATCATGAGCATCACTCCTGTCTCCCAAGAACGCATGGCACTATTTTGTCACACTTTGCCGAGTCATCATTTCATCATACACAGCGCAAATTTGTCTGTGAAAATGTTGAGCGTTCACTTTTTGCATGGAGATGCTGTATGGTGATACGAATCTCACGTTTAGCGGGATTACACACGTTTCGTTTGCACAAATTCAGCCCTTTACGCACATGAACACAGGGCAGGACAAAGCTAAATTCTAGGTAGAAGTCAGTGTTGCCATACCAGCCACACTAAAATTCCTTATTGGTCATGACGTCATGCATATTTTACTTCAGACATATGTCATATGTATAAAAATATATATGTAATATTTATTTCGAATAAATTCTTCTATCCTTTCTACGATGAGCCCTGTTCTTATTTATCATCTTCAAGTGCATCCTATCTCCCAGTTGCGAACTAATGGATTTTATGGCTTAGCGTACTGGAACTCCTGGAACCTACTGGAGGTGCAGAGAGTTCTTCATCTTTCTTCATCACTTCCACTTCCTTAAGGCTTATAATAGAGATATCAGCAATTTACATAGCATATGAAAATAGTTTTCCTTTTGCAAATTAATTAAAATAAAATTTAGGTCAATTTCCTTTTCAGTTAATAACCTTTCAAGATCCATTAATGATCCGGATGTTGTTTATTTTAATTTTAATTTTAAACTCTATCTTCGATTAACCCTGGACGAGTAACGCCTACTTTACATAACACTATGAATAACGTGATGTGCGCTTCCATAAATATATTATTATAGTAGGAAAAGTCAAAGCAGAGAAATCTCAGGGCTATTATTTCTGTATCACATAATATTTTCAATGTCTTTCCAGGGATTGAAAAACTGGACGTTTGCAGAACTTTTAATTTTTCTGTCTTGTCTTCTAATTTGCTCTAATTTACACAAAATTTGAAACTGAAAATGAACTTACAAAAATTTAAAAGAGAAAACAATTTTAGTTATAATTTTACTATTAGTATCGTGGGATGCAGAATCACCCGATATGAAAGTTCAGACGGCTACACTGTTCAGTCATGCACAGCGATAGACTTACGGAACACTTGCTAGAGAAAAACAGAAATACACTGAAGCTCAAGGAACTGAAGTGTGCCAACCTAGAAATATTCCAAAACCAAATTGTAATGGGGTACGCCTGCACCCCACGTTACTAATCCATGGTTAAAAATATGTGTGAACTGTAAGAACCATTGACGTAACTACATATGTTATTCCATAACCTTTAACCTACTAAGCAAGTTTCATTAACCTTTTTCTATAAAGCTTTAACGTTTTAAGTTCATAGCAATATTTAAGATGAAAGGTTTTAGCAGAGAAGAGTTTTCATTAAAATAAAGAAAAAATGTGTGATTTTTATGCTGGTTTTAAATTTTATTCAGCTCAATTTGTATGGGGAATTTGGTTTAAAAAATTTAAATCCCAAATTCACTACTGCTTTTGTGCTATATAGGAGAGTTTTTTAGGAATGACATTTTATAAGTATTGAAGCTTTCCTATTTTTATTAAATATATTTTTTTTTATGGGATAGCAATCAGGGGAGATATACTCTATCTAACGTTTCGAGAAGCCATGCTTCACATCTACAGAGTATGAAGAGAATATACAAAGTAAAGATATTTTAATGTAGTAAAATTAATTGAAAATTGCATCTATGTTTAGCTAAGGAACTGTGTTGATGATTCGCTAAGAAATCCTTGTCTTTGATTGGCTAGATCATCTCCTTTCGTGATTTACTAGAAATCTGTATCCGTTGTGATGGATTTATTGACCGTGGTTTAAGTTGTTCTACGATAGAAGGCCATGTTTGACAGAGTCGATAACCTATGTTCCCGACGAAATTTTATTCTTTGTCCAAAATAGCTATTGCTCCCTTACCCTTAAAGCCTAAACAGTTTCTTATAATGATGTTGTACAATGGGACAATGATGGACAATATAATGTACCATTCATTTTTGTATACCGAATGTTCCTTGTTAATGTTTAAGCCCATATTGGACACAATAGATGGACTATAGTGGTTCTTTGTAAAGAGCAGCTTTCCGAGCCAGAGCAGTCAGAATTAGCTGCACAAAATCCGACACCACTATCTTAGCAAAGAGTTCAGGCTACTAGGATAGAAAAACAAAGGAATTAATAACTACACTGAAGGAAGGAAGCAACATCAACTGGGAAATAGGCTATCAATCAGTCGAAACGGCTCTGTCCCATGACTATTAAATCAGTCACACATGGGCTTGTACCATAAAATAACGTAAATAACGTGGAACTATTTAGAGAAATCTATCTCATATAAAGTTGTTTCAACCAATCACAAATACAGATTTTCCTGCTAATCACACACGCAACCAATCACACATACAGCTTTTCAGTTGATTTTTATTTTACATATTTTCGCTTTCTGTATTGTCCTTAACTTACCCTGAAGAAGGAAACAACTGTTTTAGAAACAATAAACATGTACAACTCATCTGGTTTTTAGCAAGAAAAGTATCACAAATAACAAATTATGTTACAATATTCAATATAAGGGGTAATTGGTTGCCAAATGCATTGTCTAACCATAATTTTGGGAAGAAGTACAGACTCGATCTTCATATACTTATTATGTACGTAAATGTAGAGGAGATCATTGCAAGAGAGGAAAAAACTTCTTTAGCATTGTGTGGACAAGTTAGATATCCTTTAGCCGAGCAATAATCTCCGATTCTTTTAGCTCCTCTTCCTAGTTAAAAATATTAATATCGACTCACCATTCCTGGTACTAAGAGAGATCGAATGGAGTAATTAATATTATGATAAATCAATTATTAAGAAAAGTGCGTTATATTTCCATTATTTTCTCCATTTTCTGATACATTTTAAGGCTGTGATTTTATTACGAAACATCTCTTTCTTTTTTTCGTTCATGCAGGAGGCAGGATGTCACCGAGTTCTTCCAAAGAGCAAGAGGATGAGAATTTTGATTGGGTTTAGATTCTTCGGGCAACGTAAAAAATAAGGGTAGGGTTGGCAGATAGTTTGGAAAATCTCAGGTGAGTGCAAAATTTCATTTTCGAGTACACGCCAAGAAGGACAAGGTATGAAGTTCAGCAAGACAACCTGGTGAGATTACTTATATCTACTCTTAGTAGCTAGTTATAATATTATGTAGGGAAGCCCTTGCCAGGTTTTTTTGTTGTTGTTTTTTAGAAGGAAAGGAAGGAGTGTTTTGAACTTCTCTGGATCAGCTATCTGGAAAGTTCACATTGATATCAACACCTGGAATAAATTTAGTGACTTAGATTGACAGGTAACTAGCCTCACCATCCCGATAATCAGGGCTACTTAGTGCTATTCTAGTTTGAATAATATTTAACGTTCATATCGTTTAGGCTTATACTTACATTATATTCTTCTGTGATTTCAGGTTCCGAAACCAGCGGGTATCTCACATTATTTGATGGGATGGACATAAGATGGACAAGGTAACCTACATATAATGTATTAGCATTTTGTAGATATGCTATTGCTTGTGTAGTTAGTGTAGTTGCGCAGCCATCGCTATTCTAATTTTTGTTTTCAGCGTTTTTATCGTCTTTTACAGAAAATTTAGTATCTATGAAACTAAGATCAAACTAGAAGTACGCATGCGCCAAATGTTAATTCCCTTTATGCAAAAGACATGTATGCTGAAACATATTAATAAGGAGGACAGAAGAACTGGTCGCTGAAAGAAAATCGCCATCGAGTCGTTTTTGTGCTATGGTCTCTTATAAGAATTTTTTTTTAATATACGACTTCGCAATTTAGAAAATCAACAACTCAAGAGAATAACTGAATCAGGAAACCCACGCCACTCTTTTCTGTTCTGTATAATTCTATATAAAATGACTGTTTAATCGTAGACTCCTCTACTTTTGAACATACCTCCTTGGCTCCCTCTAACAATTGACTTCATAGCTCGGCACACTAGGACAGAGAAGGAAGCTTTCTTGGATTAGATCTTGTTACGTTCAATTTAGCATCTGAGGGAGTATCTAAACTCTATTTACCTTAATTCAAATGTTACCAGTTATAACGAATACACTAGTTGTTCAGTCAATGCTTATTTATTGTAAGATTTATCTTCCAAGTTTCCAGTTTTCTAACATCCTAGAATCTGTGTTGTATTCAATAGATTTTCACATGTATTGACATCTCCCTTTTTTATATAAAAATATAAGTAGATATTCTTAGAATTTAACTTATATTCAAGATCACATTTATCTAGGCATTCACAATTCAACCATAACTAAAGATATTTCTGAAACAATATAATGTGTCAGTTTCCTTGGTATTTGTCTGAGAGAAAATTGTATGAAAGAAAATATCAAAATGTTCAATTGAATTTTAGAAACGCATTATTTAAACTTTTGAAAAGAGTGACAAAGAAATACTGCTGAAAACTTAATTCTAAAACTTAGAAACAATAAGTTTGGTTTAAATTTAAAGGAACCTGAATAATCTGTTAGAAATGATATTAATGGATTTTGATTGTTAGACTGGAGAAAAGAAGGATAAAGTCGGTTTTGTTAGAATTTCTTATATTGATTAATATTTAACTTTTGACCTACGTCCGTTTAATATGACTAGAAATAAATTCAACCAACAACTTAACATATTGCATGTAAAGGTAATAACAGCTACGAAGAGCAACATAGAGAACATGCGACACATTCCTATTTACTACAATATTTCCCTGTAATTGTAATGTTATTAATGTAATAGATTTTCATAAGAGAAAACAAAGATAAAGTAGTATAGATAATATTTCTCTATTACACCAAATATTCCTAACTTTAATTACGTTTTGATTCTTCTCAACGAATTCAGTGTCAAATTAAGACGTTATAGTCGTCAAAGTGACAGATCCATAATATTGCAATTTACGGTAGTAAATTTTCAATGTTTTACTACGCAGATTCTTTAGTGTTAACATTATGAAAAGAAAGCAACTATGAATGCATTCTACAAATTAGATTACAAAAAGAAGTTTTCGTGAAAGTTCGGGTTTCTCGGATTCGTAGAAGGCATTTTTTTTATTTCAGTATTTTTCGCTTTTGCATCATACACATACTCCACATACTTGTACCTCATTTGGTATGTCAATTATTATACAACGGTTTTGTATTGTTGTTGAACAATGTTATGTCACTGCCCTTGGAACTATGATTCAATTGAAATTCTGCGCCTTCGGAACATATGCCACTACCCTTGCGACCATGCTTTCAAACCCGAAACCATTACGACTATATTGTGACATACACTAACACGCAAACACTCTGCAATTAGAAAGACAATTTACTTTTGAAACTGTCTCAAGAAATTCGACGACGCTTTTAATGTTGCTGTGTCATTAACTGTGACATGCTTCCTCTTGCTGATGTTCAAGACGTACATCGTTCGATTCTCAATGAATTATTCAAGTGAGTAGAACATGTTTGCGTTGCTTTGGACTACTTGTTTAAAAGCAGCGTAACTTCATATAGTTTTCAGTAACCACCATTAGCAATATAAAGATTAAGATTTGTTTTTTCTAGAAAAGATTTCATTCCTTTCATTCTTCAAGTAAACGTTTGTGACCTTTCTGTGATCGAACTTACTTGCATCTTTCAGCTGATCATTAGGGCCTCGTTCAGTCTAAAATAAAACAAGTACATATTCTAGTATGCAAAATTGAAAAAAAGTTGAATTGTGTAGTCAAATCGAATTCATCGTATGGCCTGGATACGTGACGCTATGTAAAATAGTAAGTATGGAAGAATATTGATAAATGTGGCGATTTCAATATTTAACTTGCAATCTTAATAGAGAGATTCTTTTCGTATTCAACAACGGGAAGACATAACTCCATTGAGGTTACAATCAATCACCCTAAGCAGGCTAGTGAAGAATCATCAAATGTCCGTCGGATTTCTTTGCTTTCTAGCGGTGAATATAATGTGTATTTCGTTTGAATGTAATGCAAAATCCATTTTTCCATGCGATATTCCTGAAATCGCTAAAGATTCCGAAAATTCAATGTAATGGAAACAATACAGTGTTTTCTTTAAGTGATAATCTGGTATCAGTTTGAGTATTTGACAATGTTAGTGTGGCAATGGCTGTTGACGTAATTCCCGGATAACCAATGCTGTCAATAAATTTTCCATGTTGTATGATGACCCCTTTCAATTGTTCGGCACGACGTGTGCCTGAACCACAAAACTGACAACGCGGCAAGTGAAGCTCGCATGATAAGTTGTTCATATCATTAACCTTCATGATTTGGTCTAAATTTTTGTGGAAGCATATGCATTATTTTAATTAGTAATTTATATCTCTTGCCTGTGAAACTACGAAATATATTAATCGAGAAGAAAATCATATATTATTCAAACTTTCTCATTATTAAATCTCTCCTTCTCATCTTCTTCTTGCCTAGCAACCACAAATAATTAATCAACTAATCTGGCCACATCGTTCATCCAAACTCTCTCCGTGGAAAGAGTTGTGCATCTCTGAAGCTTCCTGATTCCATCATTAATATCTTTACCATAAACTCTGTTTCTGTTCTCATCCTTATCCAAATTGATTTAATTAGGTTCTTGTATTTGTCACTCGAGCTGAACTTCACTCTGTTCTGCTGTGGGTCATTTGATTAATTTTCGTTTTAATAGATTTCGTTTCATGCAATTCTTACTAAATTAATGGAATAAAATTTGTAATTAAAAGCTAATTGGATGCTATTATCTATTATTTTGTGCTCCGTTCTGCATCTTAATAACACGTTGCATTTCAATCTATATTCTAACGTAAATTGGATTTCGTTGTTGATAAGACGTTAATGTGACGTATTTTACTAATGTGACGTACTATACTATTGAACTATGTCCTAGATTACGCTTCATATGTATCTTTCTAAGTTAATTGCATAAAAATCGTGCTTCAAAGCGAATATAATGAAATTTGCTATGTTTCCCATGTTCTCATTTGCATTTTGAAAACAGATTGAATTTTCAACTATATTTCAACAAACATTTCATTATTTAATAGGGCGTTAATGTGAAGTGTTTCCAACTTCCGTTTTAAACTGACACAGATTTCGCTTGACATGCGTTTTTCTAAGGCGACATATTACACTTATTGGGAAACACAATAGCAGTATTGAATAGTATAACTTTTTAAATAAACGTTATGAGCTTGAGATACCTAAAGATCATCAATAAATTTAAATTTCCATTACTTTATTGAGAGCTTTTCCAGTGTTTCCATGAACTTCAGCAGGTGAATGGCTGAGTTGTACCTACACTATTTCAGTGGCACTACATTTTCTACCCTGAAAATAGTGCTCGCAGAGACAAGTTATCTCTCAGATTAGACTTGGGTTGATTCAATGGAATATTAGAGCTTCTAAAAACGGAACCATTAGTTTCTGGTAAAATGGTGCTTAAATCGCTCCACTGAATGGACATATGGCATTTGAATTTGTGACGAACAGAAAACGAAATTAAATCATTGATTGTTCCCCTCGTAAATATAATAATTTGTTGTTTTCTCTCTGGTATACTTTCTTATTTACGTATATCTTTCTTTGTTTTCAACGTTTTTTTCTACTTTTCTCTTCATTTAATTCTTTAATTTTCTATTGATCAAAATTTTTAGCTACAGTTACTACAGAAATTAATAAAACACACATTTTAGAATTGACAAATTTCCATCCTCATTTGAGTAACATATAGTGTCAACAGAGAATAGACAAAATTTCGTAAAGCAATTGTGCTGCGTTTGTGTGTCAACTTGGCAGTTAGTCAAAATAATGTACAGAATGATCCATAAGTTTAAAAATGTTACATGAAACAAAAGTTCGCTAACAAAATGTAATCCATGTTTCGACAAATAATACGGAAGAAATGAGAAATCTTTAGACAATGTCACCAACATTTTCGACTCAACTCGAATTTTTGTTAACGAGAAATGAAGGTGTGACATATCAAACTGCTGGAGAATTTTAGCAGAGAAATAGTAGCCTGCTTAAGTTTAGTTCAACTTAAACCACTCTCAAGTTTAACAGTTTTCTGTTCTTTACAGAAGATGTTCCATATTAAATGTGTTAACATTTGAGAATATGTAAAGTTATGTTAAAGTTAAGCACAATATTGCTTATCTGTTTAAATTCTCTATTAGTTGGATGTGCCACGTGTTCATTTTCCTATTTAAAATCTTTTAGTTGAATCCCGTATAGCCTATTTTAAGACTACTGTCATGTCGCTGACATGGATTATTAAGTTTTACTCTCTTCCGTGTCATGTGCCGGATCATTTTGTTACTATTTGATAACCAGGTTGTTTTATATGGATGTTTTAATATTTTTAGAAGCTATTTCGCTCTACCTCTACGTGATATTTTAAAATTACATTTTTAATACAGTTTCAATAACACTGGTCTGCGATGATTCTTGTCTTGGCGAAGATATGTAAGTAAAAGTGATTAAGTAACCTGATTTTAATATATTATGCTATTTATTAGAAAAATTATCTGCTAAAGTAAAGATCACCCATGAAAACAACTTGAGAATATATTTCCTAATTCAAACAAAGTTCCATTTATTAACAGCAGATTTGGTTGCTTTGGTGACTGGTAAACAAATTATTTGCCCAAGATTAAACATTCAAATAATATTGTCCAATCATCTTGTTTCCCATAATAACTTAAAGATTATGCTTATTAAATACTTAGCTGAAATTCTTGTATATCAGTTGAGATCATACAACTAGTTTCGTCCTTTGGGTATTCCTTTGACAGCCACCAACTATAACAGCAGACATATTAAAATCAAACAGTAAGAATAATCTTTTTAATTTATTTAACTTAGCCGTGATGACTGTTCAAAATCTTTTGACCCAATATCTTGAATTAACCTATTCCATTAGATATCAAATCTGTTTTCTATTATTTTGCATTCTGTATGTTTTCGTAATAAATATGTGCTTCTAATATAAGCACAAAACAATTAAATTAATAAAGCGTTTGCCAAATATGTCGAGAAAACACTAAAACTATTTGATTTATTACCCGAACTTCATATTAGACATTTTCCTCTCGAATTATGAAAACATTTCTACGCGTGGTGAGGGATTTCTCTTGCTAAACACCATCAGTAACCAGCCGTAACTGGAACATCTCGTCTGCACTGCGAGATAAACTAGATAAGAATAAAGAAATTACAGCTGAACATGACTTCCAAATATCATACTGAAATACGCAAAATCCAAACTCTTTAACTTGAACAGTAATATACGTTGACTAATTCTTTCAGATAAAGTGGACACAGATATAAAAAAGATAGCTCTTAAAGCTCATAGTTACATCCTGCTTTCAGTAAAGCGTCTTGGCGTAAAAGGAGTGCCTTAGATAAAGTATTGTTAAAACAGAAAAAAAATCATTCGTTAGAGGAAATGGTGATCGGCAATGCGACAAAAATTCCCAATGTTAAG
>JAGDQP010012046.1:0-51296 GCA_022664845.1 Lepisma saccharinum
CGAAATCTACCTAATAACATTATTGGTTGGTATTCAATACTTAAAAAACTGTTAAACAGATTTTAAATTAAATATTTTGAAGTACTTTAAGGTATTTTAACAAGATTACCTTCATATTTTCAAACTGATCTATATATTATTATATTATTTGACACTCATTGAACGCTATATTCATTATTAATTCATTTTCGACATTATAATAATGCTTTTGTTAAATTCTAAAAATACAAGTATAGCATTTACAAACTCATTTTTTAAGTAAATTTTAAAGTCAGCTTTTCTTTTTATGTCATTATTTGCATTTCTATTGATGTTTCCATCATAAGTATCTATTTTATTTATAATTCCATATACCAATCGTACTTGGTCATTAATCAATGTAACTAGTTTGTCCTTAAAGTTAAAAATAACTTCTGAGAAGTTCTGCAGAAAATTTTCACCTAAAATAACTTGATAAGGTCAATTTTTGATAACATAAATTTAAATATTAATATGATGTTGTTGGTGTAACCAAACGTTTGCCAATAAAATACCTTACGATTTAATTAATTTTCCATCAGCTGTTTGTATCATAGCGTATTCAGTTTGGTTTCTATCTAATTTGATTGCAGAATGTTTTTCTTTCATCAGCAAATATATATCATAATCCAATAGGGAACATGAAGCTCCTGTGTCCAATAAAGCTTTTAATTTTAATCCAGCAACCGAGATTTCAATTTCGATCAATGTCGAAATCTCCCTTTCTTTGCTTTCTTCTCAGTTTACAGCATTAAGTATTAACTGATTATCTTGAGCATTATGTATTTGTTCAGTTTGAAATTTATGTATCAATTCTTCTTGTTTCTCCTTCGTGCCTTTAAATTCTCTAAATTTTCTTTGCGTTATTGATAATCCTCTAATGAGACGATCTTGGCTACATTGTGATAAATGTTAACTACAAAAGGTCCTTCATACAGATTAAAGAGTTTGGAAATTTATTTGTCAGCTGCAGAGTTTAATTTTCGTAATTTTCTATATACTAAAATGTTGATTGCTATTTCTTCTTTTCTACGTGTTTGTCTTTGACCTTTTCATCCAAAGTACCATCTTCTTTTCTCCTATTTTCATCTTGTAATTCATCTTTATTTCTCTTACTTAGCATGCGAGAATTGACTCGTTCTGGAGATTGGCTTCCTCCATCAATGTCACAATCTGAGTTATAATTGCTTTTCATTAGTTTGTCATCATTGATCGTACCCCATTTTGATTCGACATTCTGTAAAGATACGTCCTGATCTATCACTGTAACCACAACAGGAAATATATCTGACTCGTTATTGCTGTGCGGTCAATATCCCCTGGACTCCTCTTACATCAAAATATCATTCTTCTCAGGGCTGTCCTAGGTTCTGAACACGATCTTATAGATGAAAACACTGCCTAAGAGAGTTCCCCAAAGCTACGCTGTAGTGGTGACACAACTAGATTTCGTATAGGAAAAGTCCACAATTGCTGCGGCGATTTGCAACAGCCTGTGCGACATAAACAATTTCTCACTACGCCTAACTATGAAGAAGACGAAGATTGATCACAACAAAATTAGTTTATTTTATAGAGGATTAAAATACCTTTGCGCTTTTTTTTTTTTTTTTACAAATTAGCTGCGGTGAAGCTGTGGCTAAAACCCGCTGAGAGTGTTATACCCTCTTTGCGGGAGGGAGACTATAGAGACTAGTTGGGTTAAGAAAGAGGTCAGTTGGACGGTCTAAGCGATGTTGGAGCATGTTTTATCAATTATTTATTATATCATAAATATCAGGATGTTATAAGCTTTGCGCTTATAACCATTTTGGAGATATGGGAATCAAAGTGACAATGTAATGGAGGATGGTGATGATGTGCACTTATATGTCACAATAATGGACAGAACAGATGCATGATTATCTTCTTGTCTTGGGGGCGACTCTAGACATTGATGGAAAAACGGATGAGCCCTTGTCGAACATTGATGATTACAGTGCTGCAATGGAGATGATAGTGAGGCGATATTCATGAATGACAATGTGAAATGAATAGGGGTGCTAGTCTGGAGGAGTCATTGGATGTACAGAGCAATAAACATAGGGTCCTGAATATGTTGCTTGGAAGTTTAGCTTGAAAATGGTGGCTGCTGCAGATTGAATTTTTTGAAGAAATCTAGAACTATCAAATGAAAATGTGTTTTGTAAGGCGAGGGTGATGATTGCTAAGGCTTGTTCAATGGTGATTGGCTGTTGTGCAGAAGTGATAGGTGGTTGTGTTGTTTTCTCAGTTATGCGTAATGGTACTATGTATGCAGGTTCGTCAGGTTCTAGAGTAGGTTAGCCATTGCATTTATAGCTATATGTTGGATGTGCTTCACTACAGATGTTGTATTTAGGTGGATTTTGAAGTTTGGTGCAGGCTGATGTTTGATGTTGTTGCGAACAGTATCCACATGTTGGTGTGTTTTTACAATCTTTAGTGTAATGGTCATTGTACTTTGGACATTTCTCTCAGCGCACAGCAAGAGCTGGTGAAGTTCGGAATGTTTCGACTCGATGGCGTTTTCTATAGATGTATGCACCTTGTTGAAGAAGATTGTCGATGGATTGTTGATGATTTGTTAAGACTCTGATCATATAGCTGGATGTACCCTGTTGTGTTATGATCCTGAGACATTTGGTGATAATGTGTCAATCTTGCTTTAATTCTTCTTCTGCTTCTGAGTCTGTAAAGTCTAAAACTAACCCTCGAATGACTACGGATAGCATAGGAAGTTTACGTGGTGTGGTAGTTGGCGAATCGGTTTGTTTTCTAATGGTGTCTATTTAGCATGTTTTCCGAAAAGATTTCTAAACTATATTTGTTACGGATGGCTGTAGCAAGTTTGGCGTCGGATGACTGAACAATGCTGCTATAATACGAGAGATGGTGTCTCGAGGTACATACTTCAGGAATTACGTGAATAGTTGTTTCGGTGCTTGAAATTCGGTATCAAAATGTGTCAACAGAAATGAATGGTTAGATACTAAAGAGCTCCTGGAACTCTGTAGGTCTTCATGGTCGGAATCGGTGAGAGACATTTGATGATCATGATTTGAATCTGTATCGGAGTCTTGGCGTGTATTGAACTTCTTTGAATGTGGTGACTGTGAGCTTCCTTGGCGATGAATATCAGGTGAGCGTGATTGTGAGCTGGTACGTGCGAGTTTCTCAGTGCTTCGTTTATGTTTTGGTGTTGCTCCTGATGATGCTGATTTAGAGGATGTAGATCGCTGTACTAGTGGTAAGACATGTTTGCCGGATGATGATTTGTTGTGTGGGTTAGAAATCATACAATGAGATAGATGATTTGATAGATGATGATCAGTCTGTGCAATAACTGCTTTCTCAAGTTAACTCGTACCCTCCGGCACTGAGAAATGCCGTCAATCCTATTGTGGTCGTGCACGTTTTGTTCTCGCTCGTACGTATGCAATACGAGGTCCTTGATAAGACCGCTGACAACTCACAGCTACGCCAGGTTTGAGTATCTCCTGCATCTTGCTTTTTGCCAGCTATGGCATATGTCGTAGCTAGCGCCCTCTAGAGGGTTACGCCCTCTTTAGGGAAGTATGTGTTTTGGACAAAAAATTTTGGAAGAATTTTGCCTGGTCTAAGATATTTTATTTTTACCTGGGCATTTCATGGTTTTCTTTCTTTCACAGTGGCGTATTTTGCTAAGTTAATTGTTTGTGCGGGCTACAAGATGTGTTATCTATTTATTTCGGGCGGTTTGGATGTAATCTCTATGGAAGAATATCTATGGGTGGATTTGTTATCTTATATGCATCTGCTATTCGCAAATCAGGATGATTCGGTGGCAGCGAGTGATGATAGATGGTGAAAAGAAGGGAAAGTGGTGTGTTTGTTATTGGGTTGTTATGGTGGTATTCTGCATCTAGGTTGAGTATTTCTTGAAGCGATGGTTGGTTTCTTGGTATCTTTTTGTGAAATATGTTTGGCAGAGAGACTATAGGTTGAAGAGAATATGTGGAAAAGGCAGTCTATTGTAGAGTTCTTGAGTTGGACTTGGTAGTTTAATCTTGTAGGCTACTCGGGCTGCGTGTCTTTCTAGTATTTTTAGTTTTCTGTAGTGGTTATGGTCGGCCGCTATCCAAGCAGTGTCTTCGAATGTTAGTATCGTTCGTAAGAAAACTTTGTAGGTATTGAGCACAGTAGTTGCGTTTAGTCCCCATGTCGTTCCAGTCAGTTAGCGTAGTAGGTTTAGTCTCTTGTATGCTTTTGTGCTAATTTGTTTTAGATAAGCTCTCCGCGTAAGATGTCTATCAAAGATTACTCCTAGGTGTTCGTTGGTCAGGATTTTACTGTGTTCGTTGGTCGAAGTCGGATGTTGTTGACATGAATGTGCAACAGGTCGGGATTTTTGTGCACTCTTCATCGTTTTCTTAGTGGTATAAAGACAATTGACTGGGTTTTTGTCGGGTTTAGTTTTAGCCTTCATGTTTTGCACCATTGTATGAAAGCGTCTATTGTTGTTTGTAGTGATGTGTTGATTTGCTTAATTGTTTTCCCCAAAGCTAGGAAGGCTGTATCGTCTGCCAACTGGAAGTAGTGGACGTTTGGAGTAGGTGGAGGCATGTCGGCTACAAACAGTAGGTATAACAGTGGTGACAGTGCTGAGCCTTGTGGCACTCCTGAATTTATGAATACCGGGTAGGATAAGCTATTGTTTATGGAAACGTATGTGAGTCGGCAGGAAAGAAAGTTGTAGATGAACCTCATATATGCCAGTGGTAGACTGAAGTTGAGTAGTTTTGAGATAAGTCAATGATGCCACACCTTGTCGAATGCTTTTTCCAGATCAAAAAGTACCAGGCATGATGATTTGATTGTGTTGTATTGATTACTTATTGCATTCGTTGATCGCAGGAGTTGATCTGTTATACTGTGTTTGGGTCTGAATCCTGCTTGGTCATACGGAAGTAGGCTGCGTTCTGTTAGATTAATATGGAGTCTTTTGACTATATTATTCGTTCTAGGATTTTGCTATAGACTGTTGTTAGTTGAATTGGTCTATAGGAAGTAACTTCGGTTGGAGGGTTATCAGGTTTTAAAAACATGAGTGTCTCGGAAGTTTTCCAGTCGGCTGGTATGTATCCTGTTTTAGGATGAAATTGTATATAACACAAAGTAGATGGATGACAATATACGGAGCTTCCTTGATGTGTCTATAAGATATCTTGACTTGGTCTGGTGCTGTATTTCTTTTGTATGTTACTATGTCATTGATGTCAGAGGGTGTGACAGGTGCAGTGAGTTCATTATTGTTGGGCAAGACGTGGTCCGCGTTGGGTTGAAGATGAGGTGATGCGAAGTCGAATCTATCTACAGGCTGCCGAACAGTAGTTTGACTAGGAAGCAGTGGTGTGAATATTTCCAGTAGATTATTGGCGAACACATCGGCTTTTTCTTTGTCTGTATGCAACGGGGTATTTTTGTCTATTAGTGGATATGTTGTGGGAGTGTTTTTCCCGGTTAGCGTATGAAACCTCTTCCAGTATGTTGTGAAGTGTGCTGTTTCTCCTAGTGTGTTACAGGTTTTTATCCAACAGGGAAGTTTATATGCTTTGACATAGTTTGAGACTGTTCGTTTCAGTTGTCTATGATGTCTGAGTGATTCTATGTTTACTGTTGCTCGGTAGTTTCGAAATTGTTGTCTAGAACGTTTGATCATTGCCAGATACTGTGGTGGTAGTTTAGGTTTGAATGGGTTAACTGTTGATGTTGGTATGTACTTTTTGGATGCGGCGTTTATATTAGTGGTAAGGTGGTCAATTGTGGCTTGTATTGTTTCCTCAGTGGTTATTGTCTCAACATCTGTTAGTGCGGTTGTTAGGTGGTCTCTATATTTATCCCAATTGGCTTTTTCCCAGTGAGTTATTTTGCGTAGGGGTGAACTTGTGATTGGCTGTTGAGCATGAGCAGATGTGTCATTTTTATCGGCACGTGATCGTTTCCGAGCGGATCTAGGACATCTATTTTGCAGCGTCTTCATAAATTTTGCGAAATTATGATAATGTCCAGGCTTGAATTAGGTTTGGGTCTTATAGGCTTTGGCGGCGGATGGAACACTCCCGATGTTTGATTGTTTATGAAATCATAGAATTGAGTTTTCTGGCGGTTGCTTCTGCTGTGAAAGTTTATGTCGGCCATGATGGTGTAGCTACGAAAGTTGTATGAGATATATTGGAAGAACTCTGATGGTATTGTATATCGTGGACGGATATAGATGGTGGCCAGTCTGACATAGTTTGCTTTGTAGTAGAGTGTAGTAATTAAGTATTCCGGTAGATTATTATTTGCTATCTGGTACTGTCGGTATGGTATTTTTGGTGAAAACACAATGGCTATTCCTCTGTTGGCTCTGAGTATGGGTTGTGGGCTGTCATTTCGTATTATTGAATACCCTGGTATGTTGCTTTTGGATTTTTTAGAGAAGTGGGTTTCATTCAGTAGGAAAGCACTTACCTTTTCTTCTAGTAGTAGGTTGCTTTTGGATTTTTTAAAAGTGGGTTTCATTCAGTAGGAAAGCACTTACCTTTTCTTCTAGTAGTAGGTTGCTTTTGGATTTTTTGAGAAGTGGGTTTCATTCAATAGGAAAGCACTTATCTTTTCTTCTAGCAGTAGTTGCTGGAATAGAGTTCTGTGTTCTTGAAATGAGCGGATATTCAAGCATAAGAAAATCAAACCCGTGATCAGGATGTTCATAGTGAGTTTAGACTTCTGTAGAGATTGGATTTGAATGGAAATGTACATATGGGCCATTATATGTTGCGTAGAAGTTGATCTGGAATGATGTTCGTGCTGCTAACTGTATTTGGTGTAGTATGTGTGGACGGATAAATGGGTGTATATTTGCAGTGCCAGTGTTATGAAATTCAATAGCTGTTCTACTGTCACGGGTTGAGGAGTTGTTATTTCTGGTGCTGCTTGCATTGTACTGTTATGCGTTCTAATCGGTACAACTAGGTCTGGTTTGTTTTCTTCTGCTGCAGGTTGTTGTTTACACTTATAACTGTACGTGGGGTGAGGCTCTTCGCAGCTTGAGCACTTTGGCTGTTGTTGGATATTAGTGCAAGATTTGGTTGCATGAACGCCAGTACAGTATCCGCATTTCGGCTGGTTCCTACATTGTTCGGTAGTATGCGTGTTGTATTCCTGGCACTTTTCGCAGCGGATCGGCATTGGTGGTTTTGTTCTCGACGGTTCCACGCGATAGCGACGTCTGAACATATATGCTCCTTGTTCTAACAGTGTATCTATTGTTTCTTGAGAAAACGTGAGTATCCGTACTAGATATTTTGGTCCTGTTGCATTATAAATTCTAGTGGTTTAGTGATTTCGTAACCTTCCTGTTCCAATTCTGCTTTTATTTCATCGTCTTGGAGTGTTGGATTTACGCCACGTATGACCACAGATAATGTTAGTGTACGCCTAGGTGGATATGGTTGCTTGTTTCCTTTTGGTGTCAGTTTGGTCATGTTTGCGTTTTTGCCAAAAAATCTCAAAGCTGTTTCTTATAGTTGTGGCAAAGTTTGCATCGGTACTCTTGATGATAATCCCATTACGTGTGGGGATAATTTGATGTACAGTGTATCTCGGAATGTATTTAGTTATTTGCTGGAGTAACAGTTTTTCTGACTGGTATTTTGTATCAAAGTTTGTGAGTAGAAATGAATGGTACTTCTGTTTAGTAGTTCGAGTTGAATGTCTACGATCAATGATCTTGTATCAGAGCCAGAGCCCGAGGCATTGTGATGATGTTTGTGTGGAGGTGATTCTGCTCGATCAGTTCCTTGCTTCCGTAGTGGAGATCTGGACCTCTCAAGTCTTTTGGAACGTGTGCTAGCTTGTAGTGGATTCAGTTTTCTTTTTTTCCGATTCGGTGGTGAATTTAGTTGGACCTGGTATAACTGATGGTAGTCCAGAGTGAAACATGCTTTTTGTTATAGTTGGAATGCCTGATTTGTGTCCAATATCCTTCCCCTCCATTTTCCGATGTCATAAGCCAAGGTCGTCTATAGGTTGACTGTCAAAACCAAACTCGAAAACCTTATCAGTGTCCAATATCGTCAACTTTTGATTAATTTATTTTATCTACCAAAATTCGAAATAACTTAGAGAATAGCCAAAGTTGTTATTTGATAGCAATCAATTCAAGCTATATAATTCTTAATAATAGATAACCAGATCTTAATAAGTAGCTAATTCTGTACAGTTAATCAATATATAACCAAACTCGTAAACCAGATAAATAGCCTATATAATCGTAATACCAGTAATGACCCTTAAACGTCTAGAAATCGCGTATGGTGTATCTTTTAATTGCTCAGCTGCAATAACGTTGTTTGACTGGTGTCTTCCCAGTAAGATGCATCTTGTATTTTTTTACAAGCTTGTCCCTGAAGGAGGCTAGCACCTGATGAAAGGGTTACACCCTCTTTGCAGGTAGGGATTGTTAAGGGGAAATCTGGAAGTTTTGGAAAGGGTAGGTGGGCTATGAGGTTCGTGGGAACTTTGGAATCCTTTATTTATCCAAACTTTATCATGGACATTATAAGCTTTTGCTTATAATCATTAATCTTGGTTCATATATAATTATATATTGGTGACAATAAGATGGGTGATGGATATGAAGTGCTATAGTCGTCACAACACATTACATAGAAGACAGGTGATTGATATTCTTCTTGCTTAGGGGCGACTCTAAGCATAATGAGAGACAGATGAGCCCTACATTTAACATTGATGGATACTTTGTGGAAGATGGATATGAGAGGTGAATGAATTACATGAGTGATGAAAGGTAATGTTCAACGGGTTTACTCAGGATTGAGAGGAGGTGAGACTTTAAAGTAGACTTAAGGTCCGGAATATGTTGCTTGAAATTGGACTTTGAAAATTTCGGAGACTGCATGTTGAACTTCGTTGAGGATAATTTCTCTGCTAAAAGGATAGATGTTTTGGAATGTTGAGGTGAAGAAGATGAAAAGCTGTTCAACTGTTATGGGTGGGAAGACTGAAGTATTGGGAGATGGAGATGGCTGTTAGGGAAGTCGAAGCGGAACGGTGAAGGCAGGGGTTTCTGGATTAGCATTTGGGCGGTTTTTACATTTATAGGAGAAAGTAGGGTGAGGTTCACTGCATTGGTTGCATTTAGGTGGTAATTAGTGCAAGCTCTAGTTGGATGAGAGTAAGAACAGTAGCCACAGACAGGTTGGTTGGGACAGTGTTTGCTTTCATGATCGTTGTATTTTTGACAGCGTTCACAGCGGAGTGGGATTGGTGGTGATGATCGAGATGGTTCTACTCGATATCGTCTTTTGTAGATGAAAGCTCCGTAAGTGAGAAGGTCATTAATGGTTGCCTGATCTGTTGTTAATACTCGAATCATATAGCTAGGTTCTCCTTGTTGGGTTTTGATTCGAAGACATTAAGCTATGCTATGACCCTCGGCTGTTAGTTCTGTTTCTGCTTCTGTATCGGTCATTTGAGGATCTACGCCTCTGATAACTACGGACAGCATAGGTGGTCTTCGTGGTGGAGGCTGCACACGGATGTTTTTTCAAGTGAGTGGAGTGAGTTTTGCTTGTTTGCCGAAGATCTCAAAGCTGTATTTGTTTCGTATTGTAGAGCCGATGTTGCTGTCAGAAGATTTGATTATAATGCCGTTTCTTGTAGGTATGAGTTGCGATATGGAGTCACGAGGGACATATTTCAACAGTTGGTGTAGTAATAGCTTTGATATTTGGAAACGTGGATCGAAATCTGTTAATAAGAATGAAGACAACGGAGCTTGGTTTGTTGGATGCTGTTCAGAATCAGATAAGTGCATGTGATCATCGGAATCCTCTGAGTTACGTAGAGTATGAATCTTTTTAGGTGGTGGTGACTTAGAGCTTCCAGATTGATGCGGATTCGATGAATGAGAGCTTGTAGTAGAAAGTTGATCAGTGCTTCTGCTGTGCTTTGACGATTTGCCTAGTGCTGCGAACTTAGAAGTGATTGAGGATGGCGTGCGCTGTACTACTTGAGGTAAGGTGTGATTTCCAGGTTTAGGCATGATGATGAGAAAATGATGATCAGTCTACGTGCAATGACTGCAAAAAAGGATAACTCAAATTAACTCGCACCCTCCGACATTGAGCAGCGCCGTCAATCCTATTGTGACTGTACGCGTACTGTTTCTCACTAGTGCGTTTGCAAAACCAGATCATCGGAAGCACGTTAACTACCCACAGATAGGCTATAATTGAATTCTGTGCATCTTGTATTTTTTTTTAGAAGAGACATAAAGTCTCTTTTGCTAGCCACCAGGTGGCAAGCACCCACTAGAGGGTTACGCCCTCTCTATAGGGAAGAGAAGTTTCGGTGAGGAGGATTCTTAGGATTGGAGGTGGTCTATGGGATGTAGGAAACTTTTATTTATCGTTTATTTAATTTTCATCATATAACTTGGACGATATAAGCATTTGCTTATAACTATTTTGTTGGTTTACGTGAGCTGGGGTGAAGATGACTAATGAATGATGGGGATGAAGTGCAATTTCACGCCACAAACATTTAGACAGACAGATGAGGGTGAATCTTCTTGCTTAGGGGCAACTCTAAGCACAATGTGTGACAGGTGAGCCCTTGTTGTACACTAATGGAGACAGTGCAGTTATGGGGGTGACAGGTGAGATGAATGAAAGTGAAACAGATGGGTCAGTATGAGCTGTCATATGTTATACAGTGGTTTCAAGAGGATTGGTGTGGACGTAGATGTAGGGACCAGAGTAGGTTGGTTGTAGGTTGATGTTAAGAACTGTATCTGCTGCAAATTGAAGTTGACTTAGGACATTGGTTCTTTGAAAAGGGTAGAGATTTTGTAAGGTGATTGTAATTAAAGAAAGAAACTGGTCAATTGTAATAGGTTGTGATGGGGAAATAATGGGAGGGTTGGATGGTTTCGGTTCTGCAGGTCGGAGTGGTAATACAAGGCCGGGATTGTCAGGGGTAGGTTCAGGTATGTCTTTGCATTTGTAGCTGTATGTGGGGTGCTGTTTGCTACAGGTATTACATTTGGGTGGTTGGTTTAGGTTAGAGCAGTCTTTGGTGATGTGTGGGCCAGTACAGTATCCACATTTAGGGGTGTTTGGACAGTTTGAGGTATTATGGTCATTATATGTCTGACAGTGTTCACAGCGGGTAGGTAGAGGAGGTTGGGAACGGGATGGTTCAACACGGTATCGTTTTCTGTATATGAAGGCACCGGCAGTAAGTAGGTCTGCGATTGTCTCTGAATGATGAGTGAGGACGCGGACCATGTAACTAGTTTTGAATCTGATGCACTTCGTGATAGTCTGTCATTCGGTCGTTAGCTCCTGTTTTATTTCTTCGTCTGTTAAATCCGGATTCACTCCTCGTATAACAACGGAAAGCAACGGAGGTCTACGTGGAGGTGGCTGATTCTTTACATGTGGAGATTCAAGTCGTACGAAATGTGCAGATGGTCCAAAGATTTCCAAACTGAATTTGTCTCTGATTTTCTTGGCTAAATTAGGTTCGGTAGAATTTACGATGATGCCATTTCGTGTAGGAATGATCCGGATGATGATGTCTCGAGGTACGTATTTTAGAAATTGTAGAAAGAGCAGTTTAGGATTTTGAAACTTAGGATCAAATTTAGTCAGTAAGAAAGAATGTGTTGAAGTTGAATTAATACCGGTGACAGAACCTTCGTTGTCGCTGTGTTCCATGCTATGGTCGGAGTCAGATTCGCTTAACGTATGAGATTTCTTCGATGGTAGGGAGCGTCCAGAATTGTCATTGGTTGAGGAAATGTTCTCGTCAGTGCTGCGTTTTTGTTTGCCTTGTGCTTTGGTTTTGATTGTAGCTGAATATGATGGTGGATCTTGATATGGTGGTCCAGATACTTGCTGTGGCAAACGATGTCTTCCAGTTGGATGTTGATTAGACATGATGTAGAGAGTAGTAGCTGTCAGAAGGATGAGTAGCGTCTTGGCATAAGTCAGTCCATCGAGGTGAATGTCGGAGGTTAAAACTGTCGTGGTGAATGAGAAATGATGATCAGTCTTTGTGCAATGACTGCTATATCTCAATATAACTTTCACCCTCCGGCACTGAAGAATCCCAATGTGGTTGTATATGAACTGTTCTCGCCTGTGCGTATGCTACTCAGGGTCCTCGTTAGTGCATTAACAATCCACAGTTAGGCTAGGTTAAGTCTCGGGCATCTTGTACCCAACATGTTCTACTTACATTCCCAGTACACACAACTGTCTAAAACACTTAATACTTTACCTTCTTAAAATACAATAAAAGAATTAGTTTCTGTTAAATTCGCTTTCATTGTCCATTGTTTTTAAATCACATGCCAGTAAATTCACAATATTATTTTCAAATAAACAAAACATAAAAAGTTGCTCACTTCGCTTTTTGAGCAACAAAAGTACAGCCATCTAGCGAGCACTCGCAAAACACTGTATACAACTATAGGAAGGTCATTACAATATAAAAGTTGTGGAACAATTTGTAAAGTATGTACACGGAAGTATAGAGTCTACGCTATTTAACAGGGTGTTTGTAGCAGAGATATTTGACAGGATACATCATATCGCTTGATAGGAAAAAATGTTCTTTTCTAATTATTTGAAAGTTTTGCTTATGTTTGCTTTGTAATTACAATTGGACCAATACACAAGATGTATAGAAATTATTTTCGACAATGGGTAGAACGAATGGAAAATTAAATAATTATAAATTTTGGGATTCATTTTCCATATGAAGAGTACAGGGGGAAAACAATGAAAGTCACATTTTGAAAGTTGTGATAAAACCCGCATTTTAAGGTGTAAGCAGTTGAATTTTCATTTACTTTTGGCCTTTAAGCATTTTTGACGTAATGCTCTAGAGGACAAAAAATTAATTTAAATCCACCTTAAAATGTGTGTTTTCTCACAACTTTTAAAATGTGACTGATTGTTCCCCCTCCGTACTCTTCATACGTTTTAATGAAGAAACAATAAATTAATGATTGACGTAACGTGCCTCAAAGGTCGAAGAGAGAATAAATTGAAAGTCAACTTTCTTTCTCAAATTAGTGCAATTATCTTTTATTATTCAGAAAAAAAAATATTTTTATTCAAAATGCTAGTTCATATAGAATCCCGATAAAATTCACGTACACGGTATTTGTCCACCACAAAGCTCACGTGGTCCAAGCAGGGATCCAACACGGCACTCCATGAACTAGATATGAGCACTCTACCACTGATCCACCGCTGTCCTCTAACATGGTATCATGAGGTAGTTAACATCTGTCCATACTAAGTAATCACTCAATCCTAATTTATATTTCGTTAGTGATAAAAAAGCTGGATTTTGTGTCACATGTAAGATATTCCTTTTTAATAGACAGAACCAAGCATTGCATGTTTAAAGATATGATGCTTGCTCAAACGTGTTAAGAATTTAAGATTTAGGCCGATGTGAAACAGGTTACACGTAATTCATATAGCAGTAATATCTCTAGGTACAGTGATTCCGCCAGACCTCCCCCCCCCTGTCACCCCAAATTCTCAAAAGCTCCCTCAAACTTATTTTTTTTACGGTCATAAATCGATAGAATCCGCGCAGAACTCTACTTACACCCTCCGAATTTTGATTTTAAACCTCCCAAACTGAAAATCCTGGCGGAATGTCTGTCTAGGTAAATATTTTTACAAAATGTTAATAGATTTATTAGTCTTCTTAAGCAATCCTAATGTGCTATCATGCTTCCCAATTTACAAACCGAAATCGAATCGTAATGATTACTTCTTATTAGTAGTTTATCAAAGGTTTAAAATCAGAAGATTGTAAGACAAAATTTAAGGACGTATTTACCTAATTTTAGGTTTTCTATAGTTTTCCTGTACACAGATAATACACAGAGTGGATCAAAATTCACTATTTATTTAGGAAAATATGGGGAGCTCGAAGAATGGATGATAATGAGCTAGAAGAATGGATACTTCAGATTTACGGTCAGATCGTGATTTTTTAGGTAGTTTTCACTCTTGTAAGGCTAGAACTTTACTTTTACGGTAATTTTAAACAACATAAAACCAGAATTTAAGAAACTACGAAAACAGATAAAGATAAACTGACTTCAAATTTGGGTTTAGTTGTCTTGATTTGTCAAGACGCGTTTAATATGATAAAGGTGCAACTTTTTCTTATACATTTTTTGCACTTCATACACACAGTCCATATGGCACGCTACCCCCCAAGCAAAAGTAGATGAAGAGAAACTGACCTCAGATCAAGATTCATATATCATGACTTACCTTCCCGCATTTAATATGGTAACAGTTCTTTCAACATGGTATCTACACTCAGTCCTGAAATCAGTTTCTTTTTATCTGCTTCGTTTGGATACTAGCGTGACATAGAGGCCGAGAACATAGTACAAGAGCTACTATAAAGGGTCCTTGTAGCCTTACAAGATTAAAATGGCGTCATAAATCAAGGTGTCTGAGCCCAAATCTGAAGTCCAGATGTTTTCTTCGTACTGCCCCTATTTCCTGAGATAGCTAGTGAATTTTGATATATCCTATATTTATAGGGCTGTAGATTGATACGGGCAGAGATGAGCTATTCAGGTATAGTATGCTATATTTAAAGGAACGTAAGTGCTAGAGAAACCACAGCGCTACAGTGGCTTTACAATTTCAAAATGTGAGCAAGTTCCTGATATCTGGACTGTTTATTCATTCTGATTAACCTGCATGTTGCAAAGCATGTACATGTGTAAATATATTTCTCTAATTACTTTGTGAACGCGTTTAGGTTTTCATTGGAAAAATAGCTTTATTGGTGTTAGGTTTAGTATAATGAGCTACTTAAAACTTCATGTAACTCTGTATTGTTTGATATTAACGAAGTATTGGTTTCCGATAGGTGGCAGAAAAACAGTTGCACTTTTCCAGTTGAAAGAATTGTTTGAGTTATGGCTAGTTTTAAAGACGTTTACATTGCTTTTATATAGTTTTATTATTGACAACTAATTTCAATTTTTATATTGTTTTGAAAGTATACTAAATGTTCAAAAACATAGTAAAATAAACTATTTCATGGATGAATATGAAAAGTTTGGTGCCACCGGCAGACGAGTAATCAAATCGCAGCATCGTAGGTTTATTTTAACCAATCAGAGCTTGATATTGAATGCCCATTCACAGTTGTACTGCAAAAAGGAATCTTGCCTCCCAAGATAGCTAAAGTATTGCTTGCCTCCGAGGAGATTCTAGTGGGAAAGAAAAATGGTGGCAGATTTTTGGTGGGTGAAATACCTTTCCAAGATTTTACACCGCGCTAAAGAGGGTACAAAACCGCTCTATTTACATGTATCCTGGAATTAAATTCAAGGTGGGCTCGGGAGGGTTGAGCCCACCCACCAATTTTCTAGAGAGGGCTGGAGCGGTTACGCTGGAGCCCACCCACCATTTTTTATTGCACACCATGGATGGGATGCACTTGGTAGAGACGATATTGGCATGAGAACCCTTCTATCCATCGGCTTAGAATTTAATTCTTACCTGTATCCATAATCGAATAATTGACGAAATAGATAAAAGTGGCGGGAAAACATTAGGTGAGAACTGTTAAGTCAATTTACTCATTGAAAAGGCATATTTTCATTTTATTAAAAGACTGCATAACATTTGGCACGAGCTGAAAGATAATTAATTACTTCTTATGACCTGAATTACCTTCGTCTATATACCCAGTAAATGAACTAACATTAATAAATTCGACTACTTTTTATTTCTTTTTCTTCGGAGAGGAAGATGATAGTGAAGAGAAACATATGTGGAGCATTTTTCAATGTTTGTCTCTTATCTAGCAACTGGAAGATAGACACTGTGACGTAATTTTCCTCCTCTAGTTCACTCTTCACCAAACACGTGACTAGGTTGCCAGTTTTTAGACTACGAATACGAATAGTATTCTAGAAAGTTCGTTTCTTTCTCATACCGTACGTTGTTAAAAGATTGTTCCTGTTAAACTCACTGTAAAAATCTGGCAAGTTCGTGTTCTATTTGGCGACTCGCCGATCTAATTCCTTTAGACTGTCAACTGCAGATGTATACAGCTGGCAGTGAACTGGAATGTTCTAGCAAACTAACATTGTTTATATATAAAAGTTCATATTTATTATTTGTATTTGACGTACTTTGTAATGGAATTTAGATATTGTTTTTTCTAGTATAGGGTCTTACTTAAGAACTGAGTTTGATTTTGAATTATAATTTTATTTAAGGCCTTTAGGCATCTAAGGTTCAAGCCGGAATAGGGGAGGAGAAAAGATTTGGGAAAGTGTCGTCCAGGGTCTGTGTTGAAAGTACCATCCCTGCATTTACCTGGTGTAACGGAGGAAAAACCCTGGAAAAAGCTCAGTCACAATGGTCGGCCTCCGGGATCGAACCCACGACCCCCCGAATGCTACGCCAATGATCTACTACTGAGCTACGGCGACTCGGTAACTGAGTTTGATCTTAACATTGCTGCCCAAGTATTTAAACTTTATTTTATATGGGCCATTTTTAGTAATTTTAACTTCGGCCCGTCACGATTATGAATGCGATGCTGAATGCGAGCCCGGGACCTTCGAGTCGCTCCCCAACCCACACGCCTACCAGATCGGCGCTGCTCAAGTATTATTTCTATTTTAAAACTGCATTATAAAGTTGTTTTCTTTTCGTTTTCGTAGGAGTTAGGTAGTCATAATTGATGGGAGTTTTCACAAAACTTGGTATCTTACAAAAGAAGTTTTCTTCAAAAGATATGTTTTTAAATATTCCCATATCACGATAAAATTTTCCGTTTAAAACATTACATATTGGAATCTTAGAATGGAATAAGTGAATCAAAAACTGATTCTCTTGAACCAAAAACATTAAAATATGATAAACCTGAAAACTGAAAAGTTTTGTGAGATCATCCTCAATTCTGCCATTAAAAATATAGCATGCAAATATTCAGAGATATTAATGGATTGATTTATTTAAATACAAAGTGAGCAATGAAATTTGAAATTGTTTATATTGGTATGAAGGACTTTAGGAACACCTCGTTTTAGACATTTGGAATATTATATAATATTCAACCATTTTCTATCCACTGCTGAATGAAGGCCTCCTCTACTTTCCCCCACAAATCTCGGTCGGCTGCTATCCTCATCCATGTAGCTGTCAAAGAAAGCTTGATTTCATCTACCCATATTGCATTTGGATGTCTTCTAAGTCGTTTCTTTTCTCTGGTAATCCAAAGTAGAACATTGGTCGCTCATCTTACATCTGTCCGTCTAGCTATATGACGGGTCCATCTCCACGTCATCTTCTTCGCAGTCTTGATTACTTCTTCTACATCGGTGTGTGAGAGAATCCATTCATTTGTCTTCCTGTTCATCCTTACTATTCCTAGTATCTGTCCATTAATCTTTCAGTTACTCTTATTCTTTGAGTCGTTTGCATATTCAATGTCCACGTTTCACAGCCATACATCATCACAGGTAAGAAGTGTTCCATTTGTACACTTTCCAGAGAGGTGGGGGGAGGGGGGATTGTTCTCAGAACGTAGAAAACCGTATTTTATATCCGTATCCTTCACTGGATGGAGGGATATTAAAAAAAAAAGAGAGAGAGACAGGGAAGATTTTTTCAGAGATGCGGAAATCACAATCATTCCCCGTTTCAAGTCGAACACTGCAGGTATGACAAATTGATTATAAACTTTAAGTTTGAGACATATTGGTAGCTCAGTTTTGAAAATAGGTCTTTCAAACGAGCTCCATGGTATTTTACAGCTTCTATTTATTTCGTGAGTGTCCCCTGCGGTTTAGTGGTAACACTCGCTCCCTTTTAATAAAGGTGTTCCAGGTTCGATTTCGGTTGGAACACAAGTGGTTCGTAGCCCATGCTTTGTTCTTAAGACGTCATCTTCATCCGATGGACAGTGACAAACTGCCATCGCTTCACCTTGCCCAGGGACCTTCGGGTCAGATCCTACTTCAAGCAGAATACCCATCATCATCATTTACTTCATCAGTCATATTCGCATTCGTTGTCATCAGAAGCCATAGGTGGACACACTTATCAACTATGCCTGTTCTCTCTCCGAGATTTTTTTTCAGCGTGTTAATTGAACAGTCAGCGCCAAAACTTTGTACCCAGTCGTAAAATATCTTCTCCAAATAATTCTTAAATGGATAGACCGATTTCGGTACATTTCTTATAAATTACAGAAAATCACATTTTTTTTTTTAAACAGAAAATTACATGTAATTTTCATGCAGAATTTTAAATTACAGAAAATGAAAAAAGTTCCAGATAGCCGTGCTCAGTCAGTCTTTCTGTTTTAAAGTTATTCACAGAAGAAATTTTACGATTGTGTACAAACTTTCGACGCTGGCTGTACAAGTGTAGCTACATTACTTTTGTCCTACTTAAATTCATTTTAATTTCTATATTCGAACTCTCATTACTCAGCTCTTCCATTCTATTTGCACTTCTACATTTGAAGCAAATAGGATTATATCATCAGCGAATCGTATGTGACTAACATAAGATATTAACCACTGATTTTTATTCCAACTTTATCCTACTTTACAGAAGCACGCACAGAATCAATGGAAAAGACTTTTCGGTGAAATCATTTCAAATTTGGGTTTCGATAGTTTGTAACATCTTTAAAAAAAAGAGTCACAATGGGCAGATGTCATGAAAATTGAATTCAGAGCTTCCAGGAAACTAACCCAGTGAAGGATTACCTAAAGCTATTTATAAAGCTTTTGGTAAAATAAGTGCCCCATATTCGGTTATTGCTGTACCTCTGAAGTTGAATAAAGGATTTTAGGTACGTGCACACATATTGCACCAAGCCTCTGGTGCTTGGGATATGCTCAACACCAACAAAATGTAAACTATCCATCAACTCCTCACGTTTTTGACAATGTAATCAATGTTCGTAACGCAGATAATAATTATGTTAATGGTGTAATTGACTCAAAATTAAAATAAACACTTTTCTGTTACAAAAAGCGATTCTGTTTCATTTTTTAGAGCCCTTGATAGCGTAGCTCACAAAAGGGGACAGAAAATCCCGCTTACTCCATCCGTCCATCCGTGCCCAGAAAATAAATCTCAGAAACCACAAGGTGTACGTGCCGTTGGAAAGGTCTTCGCTGGACTAGATCAGAGGCAGCCTTGATTGGTGCAGTGGGTCAGTGTTTCCAACCCACCTCTAAAAAAAATTCTTCCATCCTTGGACATATCTGTATCAAAATTGGCACAAACATTATTTGGTACAATAAAAAATACTGAGTAAATAAAAAAATCTCTGCCTAGGAATGTAGCAGCGGAGTACTACGGTGTGAAAGGAGCTACAACTTGCCAGTGTTTCATTCCAGGTAGAAAGTGAAGCAGAAGCATCTTATTTCTGTTGAATGAATGATAAATGATTATTATGATTATTTCGCATCGTTCAACTAGCAAGTTTGCTGCAAGATGGCAGCCTTGCATTACCAAACGTGCTGCACGTTTGGAGAATTGCAATGCCAATCTGCTGCAAAGGAGTTGCAAGTTTCACGTGCTCTCTGGGATAGTCATTTGTCTTGTACTTCTACAACCCGCCAAAAAATATTTATATCAAAAAGGCGCACCCCAACTCCTTCCAACTGGTTGTGCACTGTGTTTTGCGTTCCCATGGGCGGATTTCTGGAGGGCATTGTTCCCAGTCATTTCAGAATGACTATAACTGTTTCATTCTAACTGAGAGCTTTTAAAGTAATTGTCCCTCCACGGTCTCTCTCCTAAATCTGCCCATGTGCGTTCCCCTAGATCCGGTTCTCCGGTTTACCCACTCCCTTCTTACGTTTTATCAGGCACGTAATAAGTTCGCTTTGGAAGGGGACCAAGGGCTTTCAATGAGGGTCACGGTGTGCACCGACAAACTTCTGGAAGTGATTTCTCACATCAAAACAAATTCCTCCAAAACAAATTTCGAAATGTGCATATTTTCGGAGCTACAGGCTACCGAAAGCGAGGGATAAAGGAATTTTACAGCTTCATATTTCTATCACCATGGATAGTAGAGCTGATGCGGCATAGTAACGTAACAAACTTGGAACCTGCTTCATTTGAATATGCATATTTAAATATTCCGCAATGGACGCGCAAAGGATTCCTCAACGGAAGTTGAGGATTTCGCATTTGAAGATAAGGAAAGTCGCACTGCGCATGAATTAAACGACTTTCCCATGTGCGTAAAGGTGACATACGTCATCCATAGCATGCAATCCTGCAATGATATTCGATCTCTATGATCACAAATACATAAACCATTTGATGAAATTATGCAATTCTTACTCCTACTTGCTATGAAACCAAACTCTTTTTCAATGATTCGGTATATGTCATCTACTTGAGTTACCGACTTGGCGCAAACGCATTATTGTTTCCTGGTGGAACATCATCCCATTCATGCTCATTTCTTCATAATGCCTTTGGGAAATCCCTTACGCGCCCGTTGCAGAATTTTGAAATATGCATTTTTGGATAGTGTAGATTTAAATTTTTACGGTACCCTGCCGCATCAGCTCTACTGTTCGTGGTGATAGAAATATGAAGCTCTAACGTTCCATTTCCTATGCTTTCGGTAGCCTGTAGCTCCGACACTGCACATTTCGACAATTATCAGAGAAACTTTCTTCGTGTCCTGATGTGAGGAATCTTCTCCAGAAGTTTGTCGGTGTAGTTAATAAACACCCTGTATATAATCACGCCTACAATATTATACACTTGTGACTAGCGACCGGAAGAGCGCATTGTGAAAACACGAGTTAATCGTGTGTGCAGTGAAAAAAAAAATTCCGTACCTGACTTACCTAACCTCCACATGCGTTTGTTCACTAATCTTATTAAATGTCCTAATGCGTTTATATATATAAAAAAGAGAAAGGTTATTTTCATTAACAAAAAAATTACACCAGGTTTCGATCCCGGGTTCCTTGCATTAGCTTTCTAACATGCTATCAATACGCTAAATTGCCAACAGGATGCGATTGTTTGGAAGTACTATTTACTGTTAAGGAGTAATACGCATGCGCGAGAATGGCTCAGCTCTTCCTGTCGCTAGTCGCAAGTTATTATACTAATTCAGCATGAAACAATTACGCTTCCCCTTACCCACCATACCCACTTCTTTATACTTTCCTGATTTAATTGTGTTTTGATGTACTGTTTCTTCTCCACCAGTAAATCCAAGCTCCGATAATTACATAGGATAGTTTTATAACAGTTATGGTAGGAACTAAACTACCTTTGTCCATATCTCTACTGCACACGTAACAGGTAAATAGGTTAGTATAAAATATTGTTTTAAACTTCTTTTTCACAGACGGGAATAAATAACTCGCATTTAAATACGTTTTCATACACCGATATATTTAACTGCTACTGTTAACAGATATTTACATATAACAACTATTGCTATCACTGCTACAGAATAAAAGCAGTTTTGCACATTTGTAGGGCGAAATTTCTGTCTGTGGGGAGAAGGGAAAAAAATTGAATTTATTACTTACTTGTAGCTTTCGAGTTCATTGTGCATACATTTCTTGTAAATAACATTCATTTGAAGGTTTCTATTGAGTTTTTCTTCATTTTCTGGTCGATTTTTCCAATCTTACGCCTCAATACTTACAAATGTGGAGACGTTTTTCCATAAGTTTGAAGAAGGAAACAAATTTACCAACTTTTTTTTAATTCTATAGGACAAAATATAATACTTGTAAACTGTCTGAGCAGTACGCAAGTATCAGAAGACCGTTTTGAATATTCAATAACAATACCAGGTGTGTAAATATGAAACCGGAATTTGTGCATAGACGGCGTTAGCTGTCACTGTGGTTACCGTAAAACTGCGTCCTTGCGCCACTTGCTTGTTTTGACTGCTGATAACGATTTGCAACTCACAACCAGACAAGTTCCATGTCATAGTGTAGTGTTTAATAGCGTTGAACATGGCGCAATTTGTACCTACAAACTACGATGTGCGGACAGCATTGATTTTTGTTACCATTTGAAGAAAACTGCTGCAGAATCGCATCGCATGCTTGTCGAAGCTTACGGTGATCATGCTCTTGGTAAATCACAGTGCTATGCGTGGTTTACAAATTTTAAAAGTGGCGATTTTGACGTGAGAAACGAAGAACGTGGAAGAACACCGAAAAAGTTTGCAGACAGCGAATTGCAAACTTTGTTGGATGAGGATGGCGCTCAAACGCAACAACAACTCGACGATCAATTAAATGTGACACGAGAAGCAGTTTCCATACGTTTAAAAGTCATGGGCAAGATTCAGAAGGCGGGAAAATGAGTTCCACATGCATTGACTGAACGACAGCAGGAAAACCGAAAAACCACTTGCGAAATTCTGCTCGCCAGGTACAAAAGGAAATCATTTCTCCATCGAATTGTGACTGGTGATGAAAAGTGGATCTATTTCGAAAATCCTAAGCATAAAAGATCATGTGTAACTCCAGGAGAACCGGCGACATCGACTGCAAGACCAAATCGCTATGGACGGAAGACAATGCTTTGTGTTTGGTGGGATCAGAAGGGAGTGATCTATTATGAACTGCTGAAACCGTTAATACCCAACGTTACCGACAACAAATGATCGATTTGCATCAAGCTTTGCGTAAAAAACGACCAGAATATGACCAAAGACAACATAAAGTGATTGTGCTTCACAATAATGCACCCTCCCACACAACAAAACCGGTCAAGGAAACGATTGCGACGTTTGGCTGGGAAATCGGCTTACTCACCAGACTTGGCGCCTTCCGATTTTCACTTATTTGCATCCATGGGACACGCACTTGCTGACCAGCGCTTCACATCTTACGAAAATGGCTTGATGACTGGCTTGCAGCACAAGACAGTTTTTTTGGTCTGGCATCCACACATTGCCGGAACGATGGCAGAAATGTATCGCTAGCGCTGGCCAATACTTCGAATAAAATAGTTCTTAGAATTGTCATCCAATCACTGTGTCTTTTCTGTACATAAATTACGGTTTCATATTTACGCACCTGATATTGTTTCCTTTCAATAAATAATAAACATATTATACAGTTTTTGTTAATTTCCCACAAAACAGCTTTTTGGATTTGTTTCCTTCTTCAAACTGCCGATTCAATTGACTTCGCGACATAAGTCTGTTCAAAGAAATTTTACAAATACTTGTGTTGCTTTATAATTCATAATGAACTATCTCCATCTGTAAAATGTCTTTAAAAATCTGCTGAAAATATTTATAAAGTTATAGGTATCGTTGGGTCATTCATGTAATACTGGGGTAAACAACGGACTTAACTGAATTTTAGGCAAATAGACCCTAATAGCATCCGACATCCATGGGACGTTCTGAACAGGTCCCATTGATATCACAATGTCGCACGGTATATTGGGACAAACCCAGGATATCCGTAGGAAATCCTGCCTGGATAATCTCGGCTTTGTGAGTAGAGGGATATTCTGGGGATAACCTGGCAGGAGGATCCCGAATGTGGTCGTATTGCGATATCCTGATAATATCCTGAGGTAATATGTAACGCTCGCAAACAGTCTATTGTTTCACGCAAGCACGCTTCACGTTTGGCGACTGCTTACTGCCTGTTTGTACTAGACGGTTATTGCACAATGTAGTAGCATTTGAAAGTACATAATTGAGTTACTACACATAGTTTAGAGGTAAGCATATGTCAGTTCATATTTTTAAGTGCATGTAGAGGTTTTAAGATAGCTAGGATATTGTGTATTTATTAATTTCACGTAAGTGAGCACGCCAAGCTGTAACTGTCATTACCTTATGCCTTTGTGATGAGCATGCTTTATGCTGACCTCACATTAATAGAGGGGGAAATAACTTCAAATAATAGCGAGAAAATTTTGTTGTTGCAACCTACACGGAAAGGTCAAGACACCTTCCGTGCCTAGCATTTTTGAAGGTGGGGGGTATGCACACGTTTGCTGAATTGCGTAGTACGAAAAAATCCAATCTGAATGTGCTTTTAATTTAAGGTGGTTAGGTATGTTTGGCTCAGGCCGAATGGATGATGATAGATCTATATTTCAGTAGGTGATAGAAAATTAAGGGAAGATGTTTAGAAAGGAAAATTTAATACTTGGTAGTCATTTAACATGCACGTGCAGAGCAAGGGTGTAGATAACTGGTCCACCCTAAGCTAATGCACGAAGAACGTTTCGTTTATGACTGCCGATGACCAAAAATGTTGTAAAAGTCAGTGTGTAGGTAGCCGGTGAGAAATTTGCTAAGTTCGAAATATCCCACAATGTGATTATTACGAACCACCATACAATTCGTATTCGCAAGGTCGTGGGTTCGCGCCCACCGGCCACCCATCCTACTCCATGATGAGGTTTTTCCAGGGTTTTCCCGTCAGTCACACCAGGCAAACGTCGGGATGGTACCTACAGACAGGCTCTGGCTGCATACCTTGTACCACCTTCCGGTCTGAGCCTGAGATGCGTAAAAGTCATAAATAAATTTAAAAAAAACACTACGCACATTTCAAATAGCTGGTTGACATGTTTTGTTTGTCACGTTGTGCAAGTAGTAAATTTCTTTGCTACTCCATAATGAAAAACCACCCAGGCATTCTAACTTAACCTACAATCAGTAATAAATAGCTACCCTTCTCTGTGCAAGTTTTCGGGGTGCAGATAGTGCTACTGTGCTTCAGAATTGTGAAACTCATGTCACTTGTTCGTTCGTGAACCTTACTTTGCAAATTAATGCACTACGCACACAATGCATTTTAATTTTTTTTTCTACTTTCCACTCTCTACTATTACATGCATCGCACAAACCCAATATTTTCGTTATCTTTGTCCACGATTTATGTCAAACTATTTATTTTGCCATGCATATGAACTATTTATTTTACTTTTCCATGCACTCACTACAGCCAGTTAGGTAGTCTGTGACAGGATAGAGAATCAGGTTAGATTTTTTCATCATTACGTAGTCTTGCTGCTGCCGCAGGCTGTTCTACCTTTTACACGACAATTAAATTGCACGACCGTGATATTTACGTTCACTTTGTCTCCGATTTATGGAAAATTATTTTATCCCGAACGTTATTTATGCACCCTTAAAAAAATCTTTTTTTTTTATATGGGCCAGCCTAGTAACTTTGGACTTCGGCCCGTCACGATTTGCCTTTAGCTGCTAAAATTCACACCCATGCCCCTGCCGGGACTCGAACCTGGGACCTTCGAGCCGATGGCCTAACACCGCAGACCGCTTGACCACCTGGCCGGCTATTTATGCACCCATTACAGCCGATAAGGTTAGCGTATGCCGTAGAAAAGTCCAGTTAGATTTTTTCTCTTGTTTGGATGGGTTAAATTATATTATGCCTAATTTCTCCAGCAGTTTACCATATCGAAGGACACAAGGTAATTAATATTTTCATTCTTTTAGAGGATGTTGGGGAATTGCCCACAAACTAAAATCATGTCGACACTTAAAACTAAAAAATATAAAAACCGCTATAGACAGTACATCACTATACTCCCGGTCCGCTCGTATAAATGCTGGGCGTCACCCAATATGCTGTACCGAGAGTAGTGAAGTGCTGTGTATAGCGTTATTTTTTATATTTTTCAGTTCCGTGAGTTATCACTGCATTCCGTGGGTTATCACTTATCAGTCATGACGAATTTTGAATCCGCAACTAGTTTCTGCATTGCTTCGCAGTGGCTTACCATCTGGACCTTTTGGTATATTACGCAATTCTTCGATTGTTATGAAGTGCTGCCTTTTTTTTATGAGTAAAGTGTTGCCAGTATGCCACACCACGGATGTAAAGTCCACGAAGATGGTACGCTGAGGTCAGTTTTCCTACAAATGTTTTTTCTGTGTTCTGAAGATGGTCAATAAAATGCTATGTCGAAACTCATTGCAGGATTATTTTCTGCAATTAATGATGCCTTCTTGTGGGTGGATAGAGGATGATGTTATTGTAGGCGAGACTGAGATGAGTTTGATGTAGTCTTTGTCCTTCCTATATTCCTTAACGAAGATAGAAAAGTCCTTTATGGTGCTGGGATGCCCTGAGTCTGAGTGACGGGGTTTCACCTTCTCTGTGTTGGTCATTTTCAGGTGTCATAGTTTAATGCTGTGCAATTCAACAACATCCAACTATGACTCCTGAAAATGACTAACACGGAGACGGTGAAAGTCTGTCACTCAGTTCCAGGGCATCCCAGCACCATAAAGAACCTTTGCATCTTCGTTAAGTAATAAAAGGAAGGACAAAGGCTGACGACTCCACCTCCCCCTGGCGATTTGTGATATCCATGCGACATCCCATAATATCTACCGGACGTCCCATCGCGATGGCCACATGACGTTTCACGGACATTCCATGGAGATCCCGCGGGACGTCCCACGGGATATCCATCAAGTGGACATTCGGCCATCTGATCAACACATATAGGATGTTCTGTTCATATCGTGGGATGTCGCAAATATCCCGGCGGAACATCCCCTGGATATCCATATGATATTGAATGCTATGAGAGGAAACGTCTAGTTTTTTGTTTATTAGAAAAAATAACGTTCTTACTGCTAATTTATTCTTGATCTGATCTCGGTTAGATAAAGTTCGAAAAATGTATGTTTTATTTTATAAATAATAAATTTTACACCGCAATCCGATTATATTTATTGCTCCCATGCATGTCTGCGCAGGATATTGCACTCCCCAGAGGCCCGCAATCTCTTAAATTTCCATACAGAGCTTAAAGAAAATTTATTAGCAAAATCTATGACTTGACAAGTACAAATTTTCCTGAACTTCCTGAATTGAGATGGATAATCAGGAGTATGTTCAATTTCAGGGGCCCATATTTAATATTTTGCAGGCAGGCACGAGCAACTATCGTTACGCCCCTGTCACTAGTGCGAGTATATATACCACGTGGTTGATTATACAAAAACCAAGTAACAAAAGGTTATCTTCGGGACTTTTAGGGCAGCCTGTACATATTAAGTAGGGAGATTTTCGATAATTAATTCACAAATAAGAGACTTTCTATCGTCGATTTCTTTCATAAAATAAGTTAGCTATCGTGAAGAACGGTGAATCATTTTGCAATGCTAAAAATAGATCCTTCCGGGAAACACTCCGTGTCCTAATAGTCAGAGGTAATTTAGTGCAGTCAGACAAAACAAAAAAGAAGTTGTATGGATGGCGTGTAGAACACTTCATGGCGTCACAGTTCCGACAGGATCAATAGGACATTTTAACTTATGTCACGTGATCATACCAGGGGAGGGGGATATTGGGAAGAAAAACAGAGGACGACAAGGTCATATACTGCTGAACCATGCAGAAAATTAGGGGGGGAGGATTTGGTTTGGCTTCGGAGGCCTTCTAAGATTTAAAATTATGTTTAACCTGTTTTGGTAAGATGTAACAGCAATTTATCAGCAAATGAAGTTTTTAACAAGTTTACCTCAAGAAAATAAAATAAATATGAAGAGTTTCATTAATTACGGTACAGTAACAAAAAAGATAAAAGTAAAAATTCCTTGCACTCTTCGCAAAACTGAGATTCCGAACGCCGTGCAGTTAGGCAACCCAAATAACATCATCTCATTGTAAAATCCTGTCTGGTGAAGAGATTCTATCTCTCTCCTTCCCTCTCTCTCTCACGCAAACACTATGGGCACAGATGCTATAACCTTTTCTCACAACTAACCTTGTCTATGTTAAATGTTGAAATTAACTACTTGTCTATGTTAAATGTTGAAATTAACTAACTCTACGACTTATGGAACTCGCAAGTTCATCGCCGCAGTAAGAAACGTTTGCCATTGGATTCTATCCTTGGCAACATCAAGCCAGTTTTTTCATCACGAACACCTACTCCTCGAAGACTTCTTATTGTCCTCCCAACGGCGCCTCGGACTTCACAATGGTCTACTAATGGCCTTGATTCTACTAAAACATCGGTGTTGCTCTGTAGTGCATCTATATCATCCCCTATTAAATCTACATCATCCGCGTATACGAACAGTTGATTCAAACCATTCAATGATAGTCCCTTTTTGTCCTCTTTAATTTTTAAAATCGCATATTCTAACGCAAAGTTAAACAGTAGAGGTGATAAGGCATCGTCTTGTTTCAATCCATTACGAATCTTGAAACTAACTGACATATTATTACCTATCCATACTCTGCTTATGGGGTTGCTGAGACACATCTTCACTAGTTGAACCCGCTTTTTCGGAATTCCAAATCTTATCAGGATATTGTATAACTTTTCCCTTTTGATAGAATCATATGCTTTCTTAAAATCAATGAATAGCTAGTGAATCGTCCCATTATATTCCCATTTCTTCTCCAAAATTTGTCTCAAGGCGAAAATCTGGTCAAACATGGATCTATTTCTTCTAAATCCACATTGGTAATCTCCAATTATTTCAGCTACGTATACACTTAGGCGTGTTAACAGACTATTACTTAATACTTTGTAACAGGTTGGAAATAACGAGATTCCGTGGTAATTATTACAGTCTGATTTATCGCCTTTTTTTTAAATCGGAACTATTATTGAGGTTTTACATTCCTTTGAAAGCTCCTCCTGTGTCCATACAGCACTTATCAATTTATGTAGTTCCTTGATTAGTGTCGTTCCTCCTACTTTCATTAATTCGGCTGGAATGTTGCCTATTCCTGGTGATTTGAAATTTTTCAATTTCTTTAACGACATTTCGATCTCGATCTCGCTAGGTTCGGGAAGCCACGGTTCTGCGGTATAGATGTAAAATTCCTCTGTTTATTCCCCGTTGTGTACATTAAGAAGTTTCTCGAAATAACTTTTCCACACATCGACAAATTTGTCGGACCCGCCTGAAGATCTTCAAGTTCATTTCTAATCATTCATAACCTCGGCTGGTAACCTTTTCTTAACGAGTTTACCCCTTTGTATAGATCTCATATGTTATTTGTCTTCCCGTTTTCCTCTATTCCTGAATCTTCGGTGTAAGATATTCTCACTTTTTGTTTCTGAGCCCGTGTGTGGCATTTGTTTAGCTTTTATAACTTAGCCATCGTTGCCTTGCTTGTTTTCGTTCCTTGTGAAGATTAAGGCATTCCTCAAGAAAACAAGGTACTTTTCTCTTGTTTCTTCTCACCTACACGTTCCTTCGCTGCGCTTTTAACTATTTCACGAATTGCCATTATTAATATCATTATTATTAGTAATAATGAGAGTTTGAGAGTTCGAGTTTGAGAGTTCCTGTTGGTAATCTGCTTTTATTCTAGGATTATTTAATCGCTTAACTTCGAATTTCAGTTGTTTTGATCCCTTGCTTTCTCTGTTCGCGATGCATAACTTTTCCCTTACTTTTGTGATCACTAATTGATGACCGGTTTCACCTCCCGCTCCTATGTACGACATAACGTCCATTATGTTGGTGTTTCTTCGTCTATCTACTAATACGTGATCGATGTGGTTGAGAGTTTTGCCGTCCGGAGATACACATGCGTATTTGTGTTCAAAGCACGTGCTCTTTACCAGTAGGTTTGTCAAAATCGCGAAAGTTATCAGTCTTTCTCCATTGTTGTTGGTCTTTTCGTTAAGGCTGTATTTGCCTATAGTAGGTCTATATGTTTCTTCCCTCCCTACCTTTGCTTTGAAATCACCCAACACAATTTTCGAATTATACGATTTCGTTAGTTGGTCAAACAGCCTTTCTAGTTCTAGGTCGGAGCATAGACATTTATTAAAACCGTGTTGCCCCATTGAATACGTATCGTAACGTATGAAAGTCTTTCGTTTACGAACTCTATATTCTCAGCCACATGAAATATACTGTTCTTAATTATGAATCCTGTTCCGAAATCGCGAGACTGTGTACCCCCTGATTGAAAGTGTAGTTCCCCTGTCGGATGCTATCTTGACTCTCCCACCGAACTTCCTGTATCGCTAATATGTCTAGCTCGTACTTCTTGGTCTCGCGCACCACCACCTGAAGAGCGCCCGTTTAGTCGTATAACGTTCGTACGTTCCACGTTCCTATTCTAAGGTCTCTCTTAATCCTGTTCTTGCAGTTCCCTGAAGTAGTCTCCGCCCGGAGATCCGAATGAGGAACTAGTTTACCTCCGGAATATTTTACTCCAGGAGAATCCATGAACCATCTGTTACTATTTCTTGACATGTTTTAGCGGTGTAGAGTTGTCAGCTCTACGACCTCGCAGTAAAGGCAGACATTCAAGATGTCGTCCTCTGTCCATCTGTGAGCCTTGCCGATGTCATTCATCTTCAGCCTTACGGTGGTAATGGTGGAGTTGCTTCCCTTTACCATTATATTTTTGTTCGGGGTTATCTTCCCCCAGCCTTTGTAGATCTCTCTACTAACTACAAGACATCAGTACTGGTTTTGGTTCGCTCCGGAATATTTGAAATTAACAGGAAAAAATTGATATACGCCACAACCGGACTCGAACCCGGATCTCCCAGTTGCCGGCTAGGTATGCTACCATTACACCACCACGGCACGGCCAATTCTCGGTGTATATGGAATGTTCATCTCGCTTAAACACTCTCCCAACTCCTAACCCTTCTCCGGGTTCGAATCCCGTTCGTGGCAGCTGTCAATTTTTCTGTATTAATTTCAACATTTACCATACACAAGATTATTTGTGAAAAAGGTAATAACATCTATTCTTTCGTACTGCATAATAGCAAAAAGATTCATCAACTAAAAATCTCCGCATGAGTGGAGTGCCTGGGCCTCGTAACCAGCAACGAGGAGTTGGGAGAGTGTCTAGGCGAGAGGAACATTCCATATACACAGAGAATTAGCCGTGCCGTGGTGGTGTAATGGTAGCATACCTAGCCGGTAACTGGGAGATTCGGGTTCGAGTCCGGGTCGCGGTGGCTGTCAGTGTTAATTTCAACATGAGAACAGATTTTTTTCAGATATACATGAATTAGTAGTATAGATGAAATGAAGGAATAAAAGCGAGATGAAACGGTAAGATGATGCAGGTAGAAATTTAAAGGCAAAAATGAAAAATGATAGCTGATGGGTGTCGGTCAGAAGGAGTAAGAAGAAATAGAGAAAGGGGGAAGATAAATGGAAGAGAGAGAGAGAGAGAACTGATATAGATATGAATAAAAAAGAAGTAAAAGATTAAAAGATCCAAATGACGTAAAATCGTAAAGTACAAGTTATAGAAATCCAACAGCAAGATAGAAATGACTTTTGGATGTTATATTTTTAATACTAATCCGAATATATATAGGCGACTGGTTTCAAAATTCATTCAGTCATTTTCAAAATGGCGAACAAAGTTGGTGGTCACATTAAATACTCAATTTTCACTGGAACAAGAGAGTTCTGAGACACATCTAGGATAACAGTCAAATCTAGTCAAAGTGTCAGCATACATGCTTTGTACATCGCGCAATCCGGGCACAAATTCGGAACTGTTCATTGAACGTAGTAGTTCGAAATACATTGTAACAAACCCAGAAGTTGTCGTAGGTCATACCTTCCATTCCAGACCACTAATGTAAATCGAATGTAAAAAGAAAATGAATTATTAATATTTCTCCATTAAATTTCCAAAAGAAAGAGTCAAAATTACAAGTTCAAATTGTATCAAAGTGAAAAGTGAGAAAATACTAAAGTAAAACCGGCATATTCCTTACCGGCGTAGTAACAATTACATGTTTTATATTATTTCAAACGTGAATAAAGCACGAGTTAATAATATGTTAAGAAATTTTAGGATGGATTCAAGTTTTGTACTAAACTAATATAAGAAAATATTTCTCCTCTGAAAACAAACAAAGAGTAGTTGATACCAATTTCAGATTATTTATCTCTTTCGAACATATCAGTATAGATTCCACCTTTTGCAAATATACGCGTAATTACAACATGAATGAGCTAGTGTTTATAATGATCCATAGAGATATAATGGACACACACACTTAGAGAGAGAGAGAGAGAGAGAGTAAAAGAAGGAATGAGTAAGAGAGAAAGAGAAAGAAGAGACTAAGTCGTGAAAAGAAAACGTAAAAAAAAGAGAGGAAGAGAAAGATCAATGAAATACTTGGAAATTAGATTGATTTATCATTATGCTAGGAAACAAACACATACACAGTTTACTCTCTGATTCTAACCAGTGATGCATCTCGTCTCTCCAACCGGAGATGAATTTCTGATTGAGTTTGTAAACATTTGAAGTTATCATTTCATTCTGAAAGAACTACGTTGGGTGGGAATCGAACCCAGACCGTCAGATTGAAAGTCCAAGACGGTAACCATTACACTACACATTACGCTCCATGAAAGATGCTTAAACACATATTACAGTTTTTCTGTCTTAAAGAATAAGAAGAAAAAACGGTCGTTTTATGTCAATGACTTGTTCGTTATTGCCAAACACCCACATACTTTATTTTGCCTTCTCCAACCAATATTCGTAAATCTTCTTCTTCTTTATCATGACAGCACTGTTTGAAAGTAGAAAAATCTTTTCCACCGTAGGAGACTCGGTGCAGTGCTTCCACATTCTTTAGGATTTGACATTTAGTAAGAGAAGTTACTATTCGATTGTTCACTAAATTGCCTTGTAGAAAGAGCTTGGTAAGAAGAATGTTTGAACCTATGTTGACTGGTTTCAATATTCAGAAGTCGACTACTATACCACTGACTATCTTGTTAACTGCAATAAAAAGGCCAGAAATATCATTAGTATACGTTAAGATTTTGAGTTATTACGGAACAGCTCTCTTTGTTTCTGTAAATTGTGTACACCAAAATGTACGTGAAAATGTAAGTAGTCAAAGACTTATAGACAAATTAGTGCTCGTAATATCTGCAATACAAATAATGCAGGTGAAATGAAAGAAATAATATCTTATAGAGTAATTTCTCCGACAACGATCCGCTTCGAAAATTATTTTTATTCAAAGGAAAAGAATGCCCTAACTCTACAAAAGCATGAAAATTCAAAATTCAATGGTAGAATAGAGCTTACCCGTTTGGGGTGATATGATCGTGGAGTACATATATAACATATCCGAAGAAAAAAATGTTACTGTACTACGATCGATACGAAATTCCGATGTAAAGTCAATATATTGCTAAATTTAATATTCTCACAAAATGTTGTATTTTCCAGAATATTTTATTTACATTTAGCAATATAAATATAGACATATTTATTAATATTACTTTTCTACCAGTACTGGTGATAAAGGAACCCTCTATAAATCAGTTGTGTGCTGTGATTTTTGAGCCTGCAGAAAATAGGGTAAAAATCACGGACAGAAACGCGAATTCAAAAGAAACAGTAAGCCAATTCTTACTCGGAGAACACAAATTGATACCACGCAAAGTGTATCTTTCTATCGATATATATTTTTTGAAAGGGCTTAGTAATTGAAGTCGTCTAGTATCGAAATTAGGCATTTTCAAGTTCTGTGGAATGCTAAAATAAAGAAAAGTTGATAAGCTTGGTGTAATGGCAGTGGTAATGGAACTTGCCTGAATTGAAGTCTGTTTACAGTAGTCCTTGTGGCCAAGATGTTTTAAGCATGTGGTACTTTTGATGCCCATGTGCCGAAACGAACAGCCGAGCTTCTAAGGACAAGACCCACAGTTTCGGGTAAAGTGGGTTCCGATTCGAACCATTCTGTACAATAAAGCCCATGAACTTGAACATGTGATTGGACTTTTCTTGAAAGTTCAGTATTTGTAATATTATAGCCCATTATATGTAGTTATAATCGCAAATAACAAATATTATTGTGACATTATACAGCTAATTGAAAGTGCACGTCAATCGGTGTGTTAATTTTCCACATCACGTATGAGATTCTACCTTCAGTGTATAATTGTCACTTCAACGAGTCACAATATCAACATGCTCCTATACTTGCGACGCTACGTACATTATTTTATATAACACCGGTCTCCCGAATGATTTTGGAGAATAGACTCCAGTACATTTTCTCTCCCGTTTCCAGAATAAAGGACATAAAAGTCGAAAACTATACTACACAGTTTTTCGTTGAATAGGTTTGTGTGTAGCGTTACACATAATATTTACTTCTTGGTACGCGTGGATATGGGTTCGAGTCCGTGGGGACTATTAAACATAGTTTTTCAGAACCTACTTTACACGAAATTGTGAGTACCATCGTTAGAAGCTCAGCTGTTCTTTTAGGTCGTTCTTAACAATATTATTAAAGATGTTCAGTAATAATTTTGGACTTTCAGTGTTGTCTATATTCTTTTCATTGCTAATTAGTGCCACTATAATATGTGTTATTATGAATATGAACACCAGTTTTTGTCACTGGGGGAGAACAAAAAATGAACCTTCCGACGTAGTTAGGAAAAAAGAAACGTTCTGGTAGCTTGGTAATTCGGAGTTCAGACCCATGCACATGGGCATCAAAAGTACGATAACAACGTGCTTAAAACATCTCGGCCACACTGAAAAGTTTCCAATTCATGCAAGTTCCTATACCTCTGCCATTACAGCAAGTTTTGCAGCTTTTTTCCTTTCCGCATTCCACAGAAATTGACAATGCGGAGCCCTTTCAGAAATTATATAGAAAGATACGTTTTCCATGGTATCAGTCCGCGTGTTCTCCGAGCTAGTATTTGATTAAAATTTTGATTATGATAATGATAGGTATTCTGCCCGAAGGGAGGTTCTCACCCGAAGGTCTACGGACAAGGTGGGTTTATGGGTTGGTTGCAATTGCTTTCAATAGGATGAAGATTAATTCCTAAGGACGGGACCTACTGTTTAACGTGGACTCCGAACAACTTGTGTCCCCAGCGGGGATCGAACCTGGGAACGCTTTGTTACAAGGCAGCTTACTACTCATCTACAGATGACACGGGTTGAAACATTAGCGATCAAAATCTTCTATCCACATCTCTGATTAATGTAACGTATTTTGGTATCGTACACCTCTTTTATCACAATAGTTTATTTTGTAACCCTTTTTATCTACCATAATAACTTGACGTTTTTCTGGTATTCCCTCAGTCTCGCCCAGTTAAGCTTTGGAAGGTACTTGAATTTGAATTTATTTATGACCTTCAGGTATCTAAGGTTCAAGCCGGGATAGGGTAGGGGAAAGGATGCGGGAAGAAGTCGGCCAAAGTTGGAGCTACCATCCCGCCATTTGCCTGGTGTGACTATAGAAAAACCTCTTGAGAAATTTGGTCTGTCATCGCCGACTCTCACTTCATCGAAATACCTTATACGACGTCTCGTATTAGTCTTTACACGCTGCAATTCTTGTTTTGTATATGATTAATGGACGCAATCAACGAATTCCAACAATAATCTGTTCCCTACTTCTGTAGCATATTTTTGGTTGCAGAAATTAATGTTTCTACAACACCATAGTCACAGACAATTTCTTGTAAGCATTTGGCAGCAGGGGAGAGTATTTTGAAAGAAGGAATGTCAATAAAGTCATCAACAGTATCAACAGCGAACGATCTTTTCCTCAACCCTATTTCCAAAGTTATCCCACTATTTTCCACATTCCTTCTAGTACTTATAATGTCTACTTAAAATTTAACAAGAGAAAACAACCACAGACGCTGTCGTAACTTCCTCTTTGTTGAACCATCTTGTTTAAATGAATGTTTCAGGCTTTTAGGATTTTTTTTTTAAAGTATCACACAATTATTTTTATGTCCTGGAACAATCAATTAAAAACATGTACCGTCAAACGGGGTGACTTGAGACAGTTGTACAATTTTAGAATTTAGTGTTAGCCACACAGATAACTGATACAGATTTCGCGCTCGATCGTCATTTGTTGTATTCTGGTATGTGCGACAAGTATTCTGCGTGCAGATTTTGCAAGTCCTGTACGTATATGTGTCTCCTAAAAGTGTATCATTGTTGATCTCGAATTCTGTAAGAAAACTTAATTGTTGAAACTTTCATCTGTGGGTTCAATAATTAGTTCCGTCGGAAAATAAGTTCTAGGGGTATAAGTTGAACATATATCGTATATAGAGCAAATGAAGAGTTAGTGTTTATATTGATGTTTTTACGTGATTGCAAGGTTGGCTTACAGTTTAGGATGTACCTCAGGGGCTACTTCTTCCTCACATTGGACTGATTCTGCTGTAGATTTCCTGAAATTGGTTAGATTTGGCGAGAGCACAACAAAGCAACGAAGAAGACGAATTGATGTTGTACCTGGGAAAGAGTGTTGGTGAATGTTCAGAAATTGCTAATGATCAAGAAGAGAACAACATGTTGGAAGGTGAATTTTCTAAATTGGATGAGGCTCTACACCTAAGGTTTGTTCGGGTGGTTTGCTCGTTGTTGCACTCTCTGCACTGGAAATGCAAGTTAGTACAGCACTGTGTTAATTATTTTACGTCACAGTGTCTATTCGTGCAGTTCTCGCCCGAACGGGCTGATGCTTATTTCATTCTGCTAGCAAGTAACGTCATCTGTAATCCCTTCTCTCACACATACACAGAGAACGCAGCACGACTCTCAACTGTCTGCACCCACCTACACTCGCTGCCGAGCCGGGGCAGAAAGTGTTTGCCTTGGGTTACACTACTTGCATACGTGTCTACCATCCGATCAGTTTAACCCTCGCCACCCACTCGAACGCAAAAGTGCGCTGAAGTTCAAGCATGCAACCCGCTCAAACAAACTACAGAATAACAGCAACAATGGAATTATGGAAGAAGTCACAAATGCAGACACAAATGTTTCAGTAGAAGATACCAGCTATTGTTTTCAAACTGGAGAATTTGTATTTGTCAGTTTTGAATCAAGGGACGTCGTTTGCTATTTCAAGCCAGAATATTAATATCGAAGGAGATATTGTGATCACAAGTTTTGTGAAAGGAAGTGCAAAGGCGAAAGGAGTTTACATATATCCAACAATAGAGGACATATCTTCCTTCCGTGTGCAAGATATTGTGAGCACGCTGAAGCCATCTGTAGTTTTAAGGCGCGCCGCTTTGTTTGATTTGTTCACGTTGACTTAAAATTATTTTTCTAGTGTAAGTTCTATAGCTTTAATGTACCAAATTGCTATACTGCATATTTACATTACTGAAGTTTTGTACTTTAAAACCATCTTTGTAATATTAGAAAAATATTTGAAAGCCCAATTTCTGTCTCAACTAATCCCAGTAGCCACATCGTTTAAGAATAACCAACGAATTACGTTTAACGGGGTGACATGAGACAATGCGTTTAAATTTATATAAAAATGTGTTTCTGACGAACAAACGTTGTTAATACCATATATCGAATCATAAATGAGTATTTGCACAAATCCATACCAAATACCCTTCGAAAGCGAAATATGAAGTGTTTAAACCTAAGCATACATTCAAAATCTGTCTCGTCACTCCGTTTGACGGTATTAAGAATTCTACGCATCTCCTTCAAACTTAAATGTCGAAGTACCTACCGTAGTTTCTACTGACATGAATGTATAACGTGTCAAAATATTGTATTTTTAGGGTTACCATAAAAGTTGGGACCAAATACGGACAAATTTGCTTACATCCCATTTAATTAGGATGAAACTCCGAACAATTACTTACAACATCAAGAAATATACACACTTAATAAGTAATCGTTTACATTAGTATCTTCTCTATTGCCAAGCTCGGAGGATCATATAGTCATTTGTATTCAATATATTGATGTTTCTATTAGGTACGTACAAAAGTTCTACCCGTTATTGGTGTACACATAGAAGTTGAAAAACAGAGAATGGATCTCACCTACTACTGTGCATAATCGTCATCGCAATCGACGAGCTCTTGCCATCTTTCTGGTAGGAGATGAATTCCGCGATGATAAAAGTCCTGAGGTTTCGAGTCGAAGAACTGTTGAAGAGTAGTTTTCACAGCTTCCACGTCATTAAAGATTTACCGAGCGAAGGAGTTCTGCAAAGCGCAAAACAGGTGGTAATTTGTAGTGGCCAAGTCAGAATAGGAGGGGTGGGATAAAAGCTCCTAACCAAAGTTATATATATTTCAATGGATGTTGACTTCTTGGCAGTTGACGAGGCCTGAGCGCTTCGATTGCAATGCTAATCGAAGTCCACCCAAACGTTAACAGTAGAAGGTGGATATAATGATTTCATTAGGTTCCATGAACTCCCAGTAAACTATGCCTTTGGCATCCCACCATACAATTAACATGGGGCCATTCCACAGAATTTTGACAAGTGGTGGTCGCTCGATTATTTTTGATTTCCTTCATGTTTGGTACATTAAATGCCATATACAAGCGAAGTTGAAAAGAGTTGTTGATTTTTTTCTATTGCTCATAGTTCAGGAGATACAGGGAGTTCAAAAATGAGATTCTGCAAAAACAGCGAGTTATAAAGTTACACATATTTCACAAACCAGTTGACATATTTGAAAAATTCAAAACCATTTAAAATATGGACACCTCAGAGAATATTTAAAGCTATGTCTTTAAGTTCTAGCCTCAAAACGGCTATCGAACAGCGTGGTTTAAACAGTTGTAAAATATAGGTGACATTTTCATTTTTAGATTTTTTTCCTGATTGAATGGAAAGAAATAACAAACCGTTTACTTCGGTATTATTATCTACTATTGTCACTGTAATGACAGAAAAGGAAAATAACTTCCTGTGTCATTTCCTTTTCTTTATATCGAGACTTCAATTTCATAAAAACTCAAATTTGTCAAAATTTGAGGGGTTGCAACTTGTAAGCCACAGGAGTAACCCCTCTATGAAATACAGCTTCTTAAAGTTGCTTAAAAAGCTATAGTCGTGTCAACACAACTTATCATTGAAAAATGAGGCTTTTGTTAATAGTGTTGTATTCTATCAGAGTAATCATTTAAATCATGTGCCTTAAGCACAACTAGATTATGTTTTACGTTCTTTGTTGGTGCAGAGAACTATTTTAGCTTTCTTCTATCTGGTGCTTAAGGAAAAACTGTGGTTAAAAAGCACTCATATCCGATCTGATGGTACGAATTTTTCCTGAGTGATAAGTATTTTTTTTACAAGTTAGGTATACCTGTCCTATCATCGTATACGCAGCCATGTCATGCGAAGAGATGTCTTTGTTTTCGTTAGGCCTACCTAATATAATCCATTGGCCTACATTTTAGTTGGATCTCGTGGTTAAAATCGCGGCATTTGAGTGGCTCTTTTATTTCTATTTTGTTACAAATTATGTCATATCGTGCAAATAAAGGTTATTATTCCATTGTTATTCAATACCTTCTATGAAATACAGCTTCTTAAAATTGATGCAAGGAAGTTACAGAACCTTTTGTGCGACGGAGGGTTAGCTAAACGTTGGCCGGCACTTCAGCACATCAGCTAATGGCGAATCAGCGGTATCTTGGGATGCTGGATATAACATCTTTGTTAGAGATTATTGCTACTACGATATTGTAAAGTTAGCTGGTGTTGATATAGCAGCCGTTCACGCCTTCTTTTATCTCAGGGGTAACAACTTGGGTTCTACTTGAACTAGTAAGAAGAACATGAGCTCTCACGATGAACATTACTGTAAAGATCATGTTGATAAAATTTCTACTTCCATAAATCAGTTAGGGTGCTCACTGTCTGGATTTTACTACGCATAGGGACTACGACTAACTATCGTCGTAGATCAGCAGAAGTTGACAACGCTAAAAAGGGTCTAGCAGTCATAATATCGCGTTAATCAGCTGAGTTAAAGAAAAAACTAAGATGCCACGTTAGAGGGTTCAAGCTTATGTATTTTCACTACATTTTCCTCTATCTGCAAGTATCGCTATGTCGGTATACTAGCTACATTGATACTTAATTATATGCATCAAACTTCCTATTGCAGGAGAATCACCTCTACATTACTCTTTAAACAACAAAATCCATAACAGGTAAACAATTACATATTAAATAAATCATTTACAAACTGAAAATAACTTTAAATAATTCATTTTATAAGATTACAGCCTTTAAATCTAACGCTTAGCATAAGTAGTGCCATCTGTTGACCTTCCTGGCTTTAGCTCGAAAATACAAAGTTGTTTCCTCCAACAACGTCTTAATTACGTCATTTTATAAACTATATATATGCAAGTTAATCCAACTTTCTCGAGAGCTCTGAAGATGTTACCGCTGTATGGTAATGAAAGCTTAGTTATCCAGAAAAAGCTATTCTGGCAGCAATCCCGAGAAAATTGGATTCATAATAGACGCCAACAGAACTTCATGAACAGCATTATAGTGGAGGAGAAATAAGGTAAAAAATACCAAAAGGTCGAAATAATTCCCACAAAAATGATTTTTGCTTTAAAATGATGTTAAAACACTTCTATTTAATATACTAAAAGTATACATCGATATCGTTGTAGGAAATAGGTTTGTTAGTCGCCATCTTGAAAAATGGCTAAAAAAATTGAAAATAGTTGAACTAATTTTGACAGAAATTATTTTTGGTTAAAAATGTTCCTAAAACACTTCTATTGAACACACTAAATATATACATCGATATCGTCATAAAAAAGTACATGTTCTAGTCGCCATATTGACAAAATGGCGCCAAAATTTAGAAAAATTACCAAATTATTAAGTAATATATCAAAACAAAGAGAATTCTAGTACCTTACGTAACTTACCTTTTCCTGACATTCAATCAGTTATTTCTTGACATCATAGAAATACATTTCTTTTCATTCACTTTCTTCTTCATCTTCTTCTTCTTCAATTGAAATGTTTGTGCAATTCTTCCCTGAACAGTTATTACTTAACATGGTGCAATCAAGTCCATACCGTCGACATTTACACTTAATTCCACATGGTTCATGTCTATCGATTTTGCAGGGACACCGAATGATATTTAATAACGATTGTGGTGTAGGGCTCATGTCACATGTTATAGGTTGAAAGTGACCATCAACATTGTTCCAACACCCAATCGTCAGGATTGACGTAGCTGGAGTTCAGAGTTTTCCAATAAAGGCACTCTAAATGTACACGATAGAGATGATAAAGAGCAGCATTTTCCGTTGGTGGCAAGCGAGATACGGTGTATATCAAATTCACGCTTGGCTGTTGTAATTTTATTTATATACTGTTTATATCGCAATTCATTTAAGGTTTCTGTTTTAGGATTTCCGCCATACACTAACAAGACACTAAAGCTTTGTTAGCTGTAACTACCAATTGTTTTTATCAACCATTTCTAATCCAAAGAATGTTGCACAATCATTAACATTGTTATATTTGATAAAGCGTCGAAATGTTGCAGGTTTACTTTCCCCAAATAAGGCACTGGTTGTGTCACAACGAGTTAAAGCATGTGAGAAGAGAATTACTTTGCATCCCGCTTCTCCTACTGCATGCTGCATCGATTTAATGTCCCTTGTTTTGCCAGGGCAAGTGGCAGATTGCATAATTGTGTCTCTTTGGTTATGGTATAGAAGAAGGACTAATATGTCTGTATCATCGGCTACTACCGTTACATGCTTTCTTTCTGTTAAGTTAGAGCTGTTCTTACAATAAGAGTATCCGCATCAGATTCAGCATAAAAAATGGTATGTCCTGCTGCTTCTAAATAATCTCCTAACATTTTCAAAAAGAGTTGCTTGTTTTCTTTATTTGAAAGAAGGGCTTCTTTCCCAACAAGAAGAGGTGAATTCGGTGTAAATGTTACCGTGACTGACGACCTTTTTGTACGCCTAAGATGTTCCAAATCTTTGATACTAGAAACTTTATATGCATTTAAATTATTGTTGCTACTCCATAATGTCGAGATACATGGTTTCTGTATGTTTCCAAAACATCTCCAAATGTTCCAGTTCTTGGCCACGGTATTTTATGTACTATGGCGCCACCATCTAAAACATAAAATGTGGTTTCTGGTACAGGACAACTTGCACTGTTTGTCTATCATCCAAAGTTCTTCCTAAAGACTGAGTTAAAGGATCAAATAATGAAGACGGCAACACACACAATTCATAGCTGAAAATATCTTGTGACTTTATTAAATCAGGATCAACTGACAAACAAAAAATCATCCTCTGAGTCAAAAGTCTTGTGTCAATATGATGAATATTGTCATCAATAATGATTTCTTTTTTAAAATCTTCATTGTCACGACTTTTTCTCATAGCAACATCGCTAAAAGCTGTTCCTGTAAGCTTGTCTTGTATCCTTATACCAATAGACTGAGCAGCATCAACATTCACTATGTGCTGATTGTCTGTTAGTCCAGTAAATATATTGCGTAAAGCAGAATATTGTACATCAAATGGATTGTGATTGTTCAAGAATCGAAGGAATGTAAGAAAGTCTTTCATATCTCTCGGTTTCCTAGTGTCAGATAATTCAACATGTTTGCTGCTGATGCGGGAAACACCAGTGAGTGTATTCATAGCTAAAACCATTTCACTACACGCAGGTTGACTTAAAATCCATAAAGCACACTGACTCTGTCATACCACCACCATGCATGTGTAATTCCAGTCCGACCTTTTGTTCATCTCATTAATGTTTGTTCGATAAACATTCTGTCCACACTCCGCTCCAAAAATTTGTCTTGTCTTCGTAGTGTAAAATGTCCTTCATTTAGCATCGCACATATATCCAGATATTGCTTCTCTAATTTTTCCACTTGCTGCACATATACTCTAGACATTTTGCGTAGTTATTGTGTACATCTGCCGCAACAAATGGAAGCATATTTTTCACTGTCTCTAAATGCATTCTGAAATTTCCAGTGCGTTCAGCCCAAATGAATGTCTTTGCAATATCAACCATATCCAGATACTAATCCACAGTTTTGCCTTTCTACTTTGTTGACTTAACAATGCTTTTTTTTTCTTGCAATTGGGAAGATAGTTTCAGATCAGTAGGGGTGATATCTCCATTGTGCAAATTATCGAAAAGTTTTGAAAGATAATCTAACTTTATATTTTTATTATCTACATCCATAGATGCCAAATCTTGGTCAATTGTTGAAAGTAATTCGTGTACTGGTATGTTACAATGTACAATGTTGCGAACTAATGACGATGTGAGAGCTGCTGAAAGCAGTGTGTGTCCTCTAATGGCTCTCGAATAGGCATTTCCATTAAGTATATGCGACACAGTAATGTCAGCTTATACGGTTTGTAATATTTCTTCTATACCATATCCGCCTAAGAGTTCTAAAATAGTTCACAGATAAGACATTAATGTGTGAAAACCTCCTAGACGTATTAATAATTAGGGGAATTCTTCAGGTCTGCTGCAAATGACTTTCATGGTTCTTATACACAAATATTGATCGAATGAAATAACTGGCAAAGGTATGTTAAGTTTCTCAGTTTCAGAACATACGAACTTTAATGTACTATAGATGCAACTATAACTTGTAGGATTTAGATCAATCATTGGCAGAAATGTTGTAGTCTGTCCTGGGTGGTTACCAGTAATTGCAGTCTGCATGTAGCCAGATCAACCTGGGCATGGCTTATTTAATAACTTACTTGTTTGCCATAGAAGATCTATTAGGTTACTTTCAATTGGCAGATATTCCAATTTCTCAAATATTAGTTTCTTTAGATTTGAGCTGCTATAGCATTGGTAGAAATGAATTTTTATTCTTGCTTCAGATGAAATATCAGAAGAACTAATTCGATTCCCCAATCGTTTCACCCGCTTCTTTGTCAATATATTACTATTTGAACTGGTTTTCCCTGAAGTACACATTATAATACCCATTCCATGAAAAGTGTTGTGTCCGTCTATGGTATTGATATTGTGGTCTACATTATCAGCTATCCATTGTGCAAAATGCCCTGGAGGAACTATAGGGTTTCAATGTTTCTCCGCAATTGTTGATTGCAAGTATTTCTTCACTTCGTCGTACGACATGGAAAATCCAAGTTTATAAAGCTCATCAACAAGGATCCTAGATTGGAACTCTCGATGAAGCTGTACACCAACACCAAGAAGGATTGGACTTATAACAGATCTCGGTCTTGCAGCCTGTACTATTGCCTGTCCTTTTGCAACTTTCTTTACATCTGAGGATCTTTTATCGATAACTATGTCCAAGAATTTCTGTAAAATATCTGGTAATAGTTTTTTTGTTTTCTTCTTTGGAACTAATTTCTTCTGGTGAAGGATAATACTCCATTGAGATATACAACATTTTGATTTCGGCTTTAATTAGATTGGCTGCTGCTTCAACTATACGAAATTTTTCTTCGTTTGGATCTTCGAGACTCTTCTGTCGCTGGTAATCAAAAATAATGTTCGCGACTGTTCTCCCACTTGTAACCATGTTAGCGTTACCCTCTTTTCTCAAAATGACAATGTTGTCAGAGAAATGTTCTTCTAATTTTTGTTACATACGACGAACGCTATATGGTTCGGGATTATCAGGTAATAGTTCTGCCATTTTGTCCACGAATTCCTGAACTAATACAGGTTCATCATATTCTTCCAACCACCTACATATTTCTGAAAATGCGTCTTCTTTATCTCTGTTGAGCGGACGACCAGAAGATTTAGTTCGTTCGTTCAGAACATTGCGCTGGTGTTTCTTAGGAACAGAATCGCCTTTTCTAATACATGCATTCCTGATGATATAGAGCATCTGCTGCTGGGAAATCGCTAACCGAAAGAAGACGTGCAAGGACATTAGCTGACCAAATATCATTTCTTGTGTTGCATACTTTCATAATTATTTCTTGGAATGCTAACGTTCGAACCCGTAGATTTCTTTTTCTTCTCGTTTTCAGTAATATACTGGCCACAGAACAAACAATTTTCTTTAAATGCAAATGTAGACAGCTCAGAACGTAAACCTCTGTAGCTGTTAGATGAAGCTTCAGTGTCATTGTTTGGCTTTTAAAATAATTTCTACAGGACAAGGCTTATTGTGGGATTGTATGCTTAGATGTAGTAGGAACAGGGGGTGAGGGGGATCAGTGATTGTTGTTAATTAAAAATTCACTTTGTGTAGTCGGTACGAGATTGGCTGACAGGGGGACACTCAGGAACCAGATGGCTGCCTCACTAGGAATTGTGTTGTTTATGTGATTTAGTGTGTCTGATGAAGCCAAGTTGTTAGTTGGCGAAACTGTTACAAGTTTTTAGTTTTTTAATAAAAGGTATTTGCTTTGCTCAGCTATTATTCTATTTTATCTTAAGTTTATAAAAGCAAAACTTCATATTTTGTATACTTTCAATATACTTTGATATGCAAAAGTGTACAAAAATCAACTTTGACATTCAATCCCTTCCATGCGAAAAAGCACCTTGAAAACCGGAATTGTTTCTGTTTCGCATTTGGATACTATTTTGACCAGTTCGATTTAGGCTTTTCATGCAGAGGGGGAAAAAATAAATAAATAAAGGAAACAATGTCTTTTATGTTTTGTTTTAATGTCCTATGATGAACCAGTCCGCAGATATTACATTTTCCGTTAACGTCTGCAAACACTAATTTTGGCATGCGCTTCAATACAAAAATGGTCGCCATTACTTAATCGGTTGGGATATTAAAAAATATTTTTGAAAGGGTCGGGCAACCAAGCTGGACGCTTTCAGATGGACTGACCCATATGCATATCGTGAGCATGACGATAGCATGCAGAGGGGGAAAAAATGCTAGGCTTTTCATGCAGAGGGGGGAAAAAATAAATAAATAAAGGAAACAATGTCTTTTATGTTTTGTTTTAATGTCCTATGATGAACCAGTCCGCAGATATTACATTTTCCGTTAACGTCTGCAAACACTAATTTTGGCATGCGCTTCAATACAAAAATGGTCGCCATTACTTAATCGGTTGGGATATTAAAAAATATTTTTGAAAGGGTCGGGCAACTAAGCTGGACGTTTTCAGAGGACTGACCCATATGCATGTCAAAACGAGGGACCTTAGTGGCGTTAATCGGCATAAAAACTATGCTTTTATGTATTTCAAACAAAGCTAAAAAATGACACATTCGTAATCATTTTAACATCGTACATTGCGAGCACCCCATGGAGAAAGTGTTTAATAGCTTTTCTGAGGTTAACCTTTTTGTCCCCCACAAGAAAAAAAAAACCATGACACACTCCCCCCCCCACATAAGAAAATTGCAAAAGAAAGTCAATGACGCGTTAGCTCGTGTGAAGCCATCAATATGTAATAGTGAAATAAGTGTATTCTAGATTTTTCTTTGGAAATGAATATAAATAGAAATTATTATTAATAAGCATTTGAGGACAGACTTGCTAACGGATTACCTAACAGTAATAACTATAGTTTTAAAATATTTACAACGTAGCATAACATATTAATGGAACTAACCATTAGCTAAGTATTAAATAATTGAAAGATTCATTCAGCAAACTCTTCAGCACTAATTTCGAGTATAACATCTTCAATATTTTCTTCCAAAGTATTGTCAGTTTCGTCTTCAATATGCTGGATGTAAAGAATACTACTGACTATATCTCCCTGAGTAGTAGTCTTTTTGGTGCCCACCTAATTTGCAGAAGTCCTTTACTATTGATGTGCCAGCCACGACCAACTGGATTCGCAACTTCAGCGTTTGGTATGTGGGCTCTTGTCCAAAGTACAGTTTGGTAGTTCGCACGCATTGTGTAGAGCCGCAAATATCATGATAGTAAACAATGCATTAGTATTGACTTCTAGTTTTAAGTTGAAAACCATCTGAAGTTGCTAAGGAGAATGTGACAGGACTACAAGAGTGTCACAGAACTGTCTCAATCCGACTATGACGTCCCTAGATTTTGCATGTCGATTTATGATCCGCTCTATCGCCTTATCAACTGCTATTCTCGGATTTGACACACTTGATCTACAAACACTGAATATTCCTTTGCGCATCATATCTTCAGATGCAGGATAAGTAACGTCTAGACTGTTCATATACAAGAGCATCTTGCATACTTATGGTGAATGGTAGTGAAGAATCGAACAAATAGCATTGTTATTACAGAGGTAAACAAAGTTCAAAGTTAGATTTATTATAAATGCTCACAAGGCAATTACACTTAACACAAAAGCACTAAAAACTAATGTGTAAGTGTTCAGAGATATAACACCTCCTTTTTCAGATTTTACATCACAAAGCAGAATAGCAGTGAAAAGCCTAACAAAACACTAGACTTAATCCAGAAGTCTTATTACTACTTCTTCTAAGTCACTTCCTATTAATTTTCCAATAGCTCCCACATAGCAATATAAAATATGAAAACACCCAATGGAATAACATTGCCAAACTGTTGGATTTTTGCACACATATGAATGGAAGTACCTTTGAAATTTCTTGAGGCATTTTCAGAATGTGAAAAACTGAGCTTGTTTTTATAATTGAATGCTGTATTGGTGGCATGTAGGAATATACAGTATATATAAAGGTAAGCAAGAAAGTTCTGCCAATTTTTCACCCACCACCTTTGAACATCGATATGTCACCTAAGACGTACCTGGAAGATCAAAAATAGTCCCCATCAGCATCGACGACCTTCTGCCAACGTTCTGGAAGGCCACGAATTCCATCGCGGTAGAACTTGGTGGGCCGTGAAGCGAAGACGGTATCAAGTGAATTTTGCACCTCTACTAGGGATTTGAACTGGCGTCCTCTAAGGTGATTGTCCAAGGAATGGAACAGGTGAAAATCGGACGGTGCAATGTCCGGGAAGTATGGCGGATGCAATAGTGTTTCCCATCCAAGGCGTAGAATGGTGTCCCGGGTCATCCTAGCCACGTAGGGCTTAGCGTTGTCCTGTAACAGGAGGACCCCTGTGCGATTCAGAAGTGCTGGCTTCAGAGTTTTGAGTTTTTCTTGAACACGGCTCAACTGCTGACAGTACACAGTTGCACTGATGCTCTGATCAGCGGGTAGCAGTTCCCGATGCACGATGCCGCGAGCAGCCCACCAAACACACAGGAGGACCTTCTTCTGGTGCAGTGCTGGTTTCGGCTGTTTTGGAATCGGTTCATGGGATGCTAACCAATGATGATACGGCGCCGTGGAGGTTCTTACAGAACCCACTTCTCATCACATGTCAACACCCTGTCCAGAAATGGCTCCTCGGTATATTTATTTACTATTTTAAATAATTGAGTGAAAGGAGCAAAACTTCATGTTTGGAATACGAACAGTCATATTTAAATATGGATGCTATATATAAACACCAAATCAACTTGAATGAGACCAATCATTATCTTTAATTAGACGCAAGAACAAAGTTCAAATCTCAGTTCTGAGAGCAGATACGAGTATTATTGTTTAAGTCGGCGTTTACGCGCGAACGCCATATTGATGGCGTCACTACTAAATTATCAAGTTAATATTACGCAAATACCTAGAGAAATGTTTCTTTGGGCATGTACTTTAATTTATATGTACAAAATTCCCTGGGGTGGGGTTCACCTATTCTGGGCCATATTCTACTCCGTTTGCGTCTTTGAATTGTACCGAATTTAATTAACATGTTTCCTATTTAACAGCACAATGTTGTTTTATGATAGCACTTTTCAAATCATTTAATTTAATTTAACGCAAAAGTGAAGCTTTTAGCTTGAGGAATAACCATACAGTTATTGGCCACTTAACGGAAATATTTATTTTGTATGTCTATATCTTGGACATATATTCGAGAGTGAAAAGCAAACAAATCTTTTATGTATAGCATATTTAATATCTAACATCATAATCTGGGCTTTTCAGTCAAGTCCATTACATAAAGCAAAAGAAACTTACGTAAAAGTACAGCTTTAGCGTTATTTCCTAAAACCTAGTAACTACATATTTTCCAGAAACGAGTGTTTTTCTTCCTTGCCTCCCGTATCTTTGCATTAGTTACTAGGTTTTACACTTTTACCCACCTATTTTTTTTTTTCGCCAAATCTTTATGTCAGTTGATGAAGTTAGACCTAGGAACAACAAAATCAGTAAAATCTCATTTCTCCCCAAAACTGGAGTTACTACGTTTTAGAAAAGAATGGTAGAGCTATTGACATTTGCTGGCCACTATTTAGTTTTAATTAAATTTCAGTGAACAACATCGAAATCCTTAAGTTTTTGTTTTAATTTGATTTTTAAGGCCTTGAGGTAAGCAACTTCGCCTTAGGCCTTTTTTATCTCCGATATTACAGTGATACCCAGAAGTTTCATTTTTTTTCTTCTTTTTTGTCGGTTCATCATGACTGCAAAGAGAACATCCACATTGTGTTCATCATATATATCTAAATACGGTCTGTCAGAATTTTCTTTTACAGAACAGTAAACCACAGTTTAACAACCATCATGTTGAATGATATATTTTGTATACATGTTCAGAAATTTTATTTTAAACTAGAGTCGTCCTATGGACGGCATATTTTTAAAATGTTCTTGATAGAACAAAATCTAATTTTTGCTAATTGGAATCTGAATTTTAATAAAATCCTTAGGCAACTTTGGCTCAGGCGGATGGATTGGTGGAATTAAGAAATTCTGTAATATGTGAGCTTTAAAGATGGAATGTTTAGTTTCATTCAAGTGCTTGGTTAGGCTCGAGACTGGAAAAGACTTAGTATGTCTAGCATGTTCCTTGACGCTAGTCTTGAAGTTTTGTTTGGTCATACCAATTCCCTTGTAGCTGATGAAAGATTTCTCGATAGTCTACGAGAGCGTAATGATGTTATATAGAATAGTTTGAAAATCCGCTTGAGATTCTGTATACACATGTCCTTTTTCCTGTTGGAGTTTCTTTTCATTATGAAGAGACATAAATGGGCACTATAGAGAAGAACTGATCTACGTCCGTTTTATTAACTTACTGGAAAATGAACTTTAAAGTTAAATGTTTATAGGTGAAAATAGCTTATGGTGAAGAGAATTTATAGGTGTTAGTTAAGCGGAGCAGCAGACCTTGTAGATTAAAAGATCAACTTATGTATAAAAATATATATATATATATATATATTAAAGTGAACTTAAATCAGTCTTCCTCTATATTGCCACATATTAAGTTTCAAAGCCAGGATGAAATAAAGTGAGGCCATGGGCCTTACTGAATTTTGTACGCACATATACTCCAAAGTTATGCACTAATACATAAATGTGTTTCAGTAGGAGTATGATCTTTTCGTATTCGCGATATTTCATTATCTCCATTCGAAAACCACTAAGACAAAGGCTACAAATATTTTTCTTCTGTCATGTTATAATTTCTTTTTTCTGCCTAATACAGCCAGCTCATAACTCTTTATTGCCCTCCATTTCTAGTTCTCTCAAACGGGTCGGGTCAGTTGTATTATAATTTAGCCTTGTGGTACGTTCTTCTAAACAACAAACAGAGATTTTTTGACATTGATATATCAGCAGTTTATAAAACACATAAAAATTGCTCTTTAAACACCTCCCCCATCAGTCTCCAAGTATAAAACTCGCGTTTTCAAAGTTGATCTTGGCAACATGTGAAGGAGGATTCCAGTCATTATATATATATATATATATATATATATATATAAAATATGGCCGGGAAACCGGGACAGGACCGGGAAATCGGGACTGTCGCCCCAAAAGGCTTCTGCCACTAACTGGGAGGAGACCCCTTAATCCCTCTTGCTCAGACTTAAGGGAACCGACCGGGGTAGACGCCTAATGTCCAATCCATACGTTCACGTCGTGGGGCCTGTTAGTACCCAAGCAACTGCTTGGCGAACGAACATGGATGGGCTGCTCACCAACCCGCATTAGCTGACAGAGTGGTGAGTCAAATGTCAGCACCCCTCCTTTCTTTACATATGATGGTACAAGCAAGGAAACAGCCTCGGAGGCCCTCATTACCCGGAGGACGGAATGCAGCTGGCAACGGCAGCGGTCAGTCCTGCAGGAAGTCAGAGGGTCAAAATGCCCGGGTTTGGACTGTAGACTGCCAGGACACCGACACGGCAACTCGAACGGACCTATACGTGGCGACCCTCAACTGTAAGTCACTTGCAGGAGAGGACAAATTAGAAGAACTGCAGAATGAACTTAAGAGGATTAAGTGGGACATCATAGGACTATCAGAAGTGTGGAGGAAGAATGAAGAACAGTTGGAACTACCGTCAGGGCACACGTTCTACT